>CP139509.1:431478503-431758387 GCA_021014915.2 Artemisia tridentata subsp. tridentata
TGTTTATGTTCTGAGTAGTATGATGTGTGTGATTATATGTCGTTATTTGAATGAGCATTCGAGTCGGACCAGTATAATAAAACTACATGTTTTTACCCATTATGCCCAACTCACTCATATTTCCACCTGTGCATAGTTACTGGATTCGTCATTAGCCTTTATTGTCTTTTGTTGGAAATATTAAGTGGAAAATATAGGTTTTCACTGAAGTTGTCTGTATGAATAAAATATTTTTGGGTTTTGTTCTCTTTGATGAGATTTTCATAATGATATAATGAGTGTCTAAAATGGGTATAGTGTGGATGAGAGTCATATCTAGTGGTGAAGTAGGATATTTGAAATGGAACTTATGGAAACGAAAAGAGTTAAAGATTGTCCCACACTGGTGGATGAGGAAAATGTTAACGTGATTTTCAAAGTTAAAGTAGAAGCAAACATGTTCTGTTAGGAGTCGGACATAAACTTCAACTTTGAATTAGTACGTGGTTGATTCTATTTTTTTTACCTTTTTTTTTTTTTTTACCCAAACTTGCAAGTTTTACCCTTTGGAAATTTGCTTAAATATTTTGACGAAATTCTTATGAGTATGCTTTGAGAGTAAGAAGCTATTGTGTGATTTTTACTTTTTAGTGTCACAGTTTTTCAATTTCGGGTAAAAAAAATGGGTCAACCATAGCACTAATTCGGAGCAGAAATATCCACTACAAATTTGGTCCGTTGTACTTATGAAACACACAGCGAATCTGTATAATAGAACCACGTCAAACATAGGCCTCGTCTTTATCATTTAAGGACTAGTGTTCCATTTTTTCTTCTTCTGAAATTCTAAACTTGTTTCGTGTTTCCGATTTTATTATCATTATCAAAACATCAGTTTAGTGTTGTTTTCTATACTGTTTACTAAGTGTTGCTTGGGTAAATGTAATTTTACCTACATTATTCGATTAGTCTTCTGCATATCATAACGTTTATTAATCGACATAACCATAATACATTCCAAGTACTCTACTTGTCTCTAATACAAAAACGACATAACTTAAGTGCACGAAGGTATAAAATCCGTAATTCATTTTTTTTTTTTTTTCTATAGCTCGACTGTAATAAATATATGTATTTTGACTCTTCAGATTGACCCTACAAAGTACAAGAACATTTCTTCTGGCTTTGGGGTACTACTTAAAGAGCAAGGAGTGAAAGGATTCTTTAAAGGCTGGGCACCCACCATGATCGGTTACAGTGCACAAGGCGCTTGCAAGTATGGTTTCTACGAGTATTTCAAGAAAACATACGCTGACATTGCTGGTCCTGAATATGCAACCAAGTATAAAACGTTGATTTACCTTGCTGGGTCTGCATCTGCTGAAATTATTGCTGACGTTGCACTTTGTCCATTTGAGGCGGTTAAGGTTCGTGTTCAAACACAACCTGGATTTGCCAAAGGTTTGTCTGATGGCCTTCCAAAGATTATCAAAGCTGAAGGTGTTGCAGGGTATGGTTATTGTTTCGATTAAATTAGAATATTATGAAGCATATTTGTTCCTATGTATCCGAGATCATTGATTTTTATTTTTTATGGTTTTGTACTTTTTGTACAGGTTATACAGGGGGCTAACTCCTCTTTGGGGACGACAAATTCCATGTGAGTTCACTATCATTAATTTTTAGGATTAAAGATTTTATAGGCATGCCCGCATCTTGATTCCTTTACACATGGACAAACATGATCAGTATATTGATTATTTAGGGGCGATATAACATGCAATGCTTGGTGAGTGTTTGGGATTGTTTATTTTATGCTTAGCTGCTTATCGCATTGTTTCATAGCATATAAGCTATTCCAAACATTTATTAAAAATCGCTTATTTACATATTTTAGACGGATTAAAGACTCAAAATATGCAGGTAAAACATGCTTATTTCAAAGCAAGTAAGTACCTTATAGGGATAATTACCTAGAAATGTATTTAACTTGTCACTTTTGATTTCGACTTTTGTGTGTATTTTGTCATATAAAATGACCATTTTACCCTTCACAGTCAATAGAGTGGTTAAAAAATATGGGGGTAAAATGGTCATTTTACATGAGCAAATACACAATAGATCGAAATTTTAAATTTTGGGGTATATAATAGCAATAAATAAAGAAGGTTACACACTATTAGAAAAAATAACAAGTTAAATACATTTATAGGTAATTATCCCTTCTTTATAATATACAATCTCAAACACGCACCAAAGGGCTTGCGACCAATGGTATCTCATGTGTGATATTGCTCCCCAACCAAATGGTTACCATGTGAGATGTATTTGTGTTGCATATACTGTGAGATAGTTGTCGTTCAAAAATAGGGAAAAAAATTTCTCAAACACGCCCTTAAATACTAATGATTGGTACTAGTATATGATAACCACACTGTTTTGCAGCCCATTTTGATGTAGTTATTCATCTTGAATTCTAAATGTTTTCATATCACATTATTTGCTTCAAGACGTAATGCCAAACACCACTTAAGTTACAAAGGAATGCCTTGTTTTTCAGACACGATGATGAAGTTTGCATCTTTTGAGACGATTGTAGAGATGATGTACAAGCATGCCATCCCGACCCCGAAAGAGCAATGTAGCCAAAGTTTTCAGCTTGGAGTGAGCTTTGCTGGCGGTTATTTAGCTGGTATATTATGTTCGGTTGTTTCTCACCCGGCTGATAATTTGGTCTCTTTCCTCAACAATGCCCAGGGTGCTACTGTTGGAGATGTGAGTATACATTTATATCATTATATCTCCTTACTATGACTATAAATTTCCAAGAAAACAAGCTATAGGGGTCCTATTTTTTCTCAAACGAGCAAAATAATGAAACTTAAAAAGAAACATGTTCAATAGATCAAACGTGTTAGAAGTCATACCGAGTATATTTTAATGCTTAAGACCTACTATATTTTTTTACTCAAAAGGCTTTTAATCTATCTTTGACTTGTTTCTGACCAATACCAAGAATACCCGTTTTGACCCTACCCGCCAGCCATTTCTATTTTGCATATATCCTTACATGATCTGTGAAACTTGTGTTGCAGGCTGTCAAAAAGCTCGGTTTGTGGGGTCTCTTCACTCGTGGTCTTCCTCTTCGTATCGTTATGGTTGGAACTCTTACCGGAGCACAATGGGGTATCTATGATGCTTTCAAAATATTCGTTGGGCTGTAAGTATTTTATTTCCTCAAAAACACATTTCAAACAATCTTTTCTATTTTTCATTAACGATCCGAAACTCAAGTCTTGATGTTTTTTTTTACTCTTTTGTCATATCTGTAGGCCAACTACTGGTGGTGCTGCTCCACCTGTTGCTGCCAAGTAAACCACAACACTCGAAAAATGAAGCGATTTTGCATATGTAGGGCACAATGAACGACCTATAACTATCCGCGTGTGAGGAATTAAGGACCATTTTTCTAGTGATTTTTTAGTCCATTACCTTATTGGAACTTAACCATAAGAATGTGTGACATATCAAGCACCATTTCATGGCTTTGGTCAAGTTTAGTAAGTATGTTGTATTAGATATTTAAATGATTTTAAATACAATAGGTTGTGTATATTGGCAACATATGATGAAGAATACATTGCAGTTTGTTACATTTATTGATTATAATAACTGGTTATTGGAGATAACAACCTGATTCTAAATTTGTAGGGGAAATTGCAACATGCTTGTCGTAAATTGCCTATGCAAGATATATAAGCTAAGGTTTTTTGAAAGAGAAAAAGTAAAGTAAATGAGAACTAAACGAATATAGTTTGGACACAAATAATGTTACACTTGAGTTGTCGATATGAATAAAATGTTATTGCGTTATATATTCCTTGATGAGAGCTTGGTAACAATATATGAGTGTTCAAAACGAAAATAGTGCGAATCAGCGAATGATATATAGACTCTCGAAGTATGGTGTTTGGAACTTGAAGTAGAATTTTTGAAATGAAACTTGATCGTGTATAGTATCCCGGCAGTGGCGGAGCCAGGAGACAAATTCAGGGGTAGCGAAATACGAAAATTTGTTTAGGGGTAGCGAAAATTTGTTTCAGGGGTAGCGAAATCGCCAAAAAATGACCAAAAATCGCCAAAAATGGCCAAAAATTCCACTACCGGGTAAAAATTCAGGGGTAGCGACCGCTACCCCTGGCTTACACATGGCTCCGCCCATGATCCCCGGACCCAGCATACTGGGCCGGGCATGCTCGTAACTCGTACCGCGGCAGAGTCAATATACATTATAGATTCCAGTCTTGCCAAGCCAAGACGAGGACATACCCCGGTCTCCCCAGACCGGGACAGATCACATACTCAGCCGCGACCATGCCACCGAAAGCCAGATCTTGTGGGATTGTGTCTCCCACTTGATCTGACACTTACCAACTAAGGTAAGGCGCAAGTTGACTTCTGCCCTGACATTACCTACTCGGTAAGGTATGTGTCAGTCTGCTCATTCCCGAGGCGGCTACAGTAAGTATATGGGTAGTATAAATACCTCCATCTCATTTATTACTCCAACTAACTGCAACTACTTTCACCTAATCCGCACTTACTCCTTATCTCTCAGATAATATACTTACTCTCACACCGGAGGCCAACCGCGGAAGCCCCCTTCCGCGGTAAGACTAACGGTGTTGCTTTTCTTAGCAGCTCAACTGAAGTACTTAGTGCATGATCTGTACCCGCCAAGAACTAGTCTAACCTAGGTCTGGAGGCACGCCCAACATTTGTACTAACAAGTTGGCGCCATCCGTGGGACCAGTTACATAACTGCGTTTAAAAAAAAAACTTTACCATGAGCAATCAAACAAAAAACCCCTCCCCGTCCCAAGAGCCTTCCACTGTACGGAACACTCATGAGAAGGGGAAAGGGAAAGAGGGAGAGCACAATTCTGATTCTCTTCCGGATGAGGCAATAAGGGCGTTCTGTGACAAGCACTACCACCAACTATTGCCCTTGATGACTGAAAAAGTCCATGCGGAGAAGATGGGACAATTAAAAACCCGTCTCAACTTCGAGGACGAGTCACAAGAGAATTTATACTCCCGGGAGCAATCCCGATACGTTGAATCAAGAGACAGGAGAAAGCGGAAGACAAGCCCCGGTGCGAGGTCTGAACCTTCCGAAAGCTCCTACTCCCAGAGTGTTTTCTCCAGACTTAGTAAAGAACCGGAAGATAATGAGGAAAGGACCAAACACCCCAGGTCGGCCGTTTTCACTCGTTTAGGGGAGAGAAGAGAAGGTGTTAAGTCACGATTGGGAGAAAGAAAACCGGATGTGTTCTCTCAGCTTAAATCAAAAAGCCGCGCTCGAAAGGAGCGCAGAGGTGAAGCTAGACGCTATAGACAAGACGGACGACCCCTTGTGGAAGGAAGTCCAGATAGTCCAAGAGGAAGCTCAAGCCCGACCTGCAGTCGCACTCCCCGCTCAAGGGAGAAAGGCGGAGGGTCTGGATCCGCTGGCTCCGGTTCCAGAAGGCGAAGGGACCGGACACCGGAGGGAAACGGAGACTATGACGGAGGGTATTGGGAGGCCGGGTCTGAAAAGAACAAAAGGAACGCGGATGATCTTTATCGCCCGTACGACATCGATGAAAAAGATCCTTTCACGCAAAGGCTCAGAAACTTCGAATTCCCAAAGAGGACCCGAATGCCCTCTAATGTAAAAACGTATGACGGAACAGGAGATCCGGAGGACCACCTGAAAAATTTCTGTACCGCGGCCAAAGTCAAACGATGGGCTATGCCCGCTTGGTGCCACATGTTTAACTCCACACTGATGGGCCATGCTCGAATGTAGTTCGATGAATTACCGGCCGAGAGTGTAGACAGCTTTGAAGGCCTCCGAAAAAGCTTCTTATCCTACTTCCTCCAGCAGAAGAAATACACCAAAGATCCAGTGGAACTCCACCTTATCAAGCAAAAAGAATGAGAATCCACGGCAACATTTGTCGACCGCTTCAAAGCGGAAACTATGCACGTGAAGGGCGCCCCCGAATGCATGAAGGTTTTGGGATTCGTACACGGGATTAACAATCCAGAGCTAATCAGGAGACTCAATGATAGAATCCCCAAGACGGTCGACGAAATGTGGAAGGTTACTACGGCCTTCATCCGTGGAGAAACAGCCGCGGCAAATGTGTCAAGGAAAAAATAAGACCGCTCTTCATGGAAATCTCACGAAGGGGGACCCCGGGCATCTCACAACCAGAGTTTTGAAAGGAAAACATAATTCAAAGAGAATTCAAGGCCGGACCGGAGAAAGAGTGACCGTTTCACACCGCTAACAAAAACATCAAAGGAGATTCTAGCAATGGACGCGGTCAAATTCACCGCTCCACCACCTATGGCAAGCCCGGTAGAATCCAGAAACAAAGACAGGTATTGTGAGTTCCACAGAGAAAAAGGACATCATACGGATGAGTGTTTCCAGTTGAAAAGGCAGATCGAGGACGCTGTCAGATCTGGCCAGTTGGCACACTTAGTAAAAGAGATCAAGAGCGGAAGCCAGAAAGGCGGGGCCGCTAAAGGTGCCAGGAAGGAAACCGCAGCCAAGGACATAGCCCCAGCAATATTCATGATACGGACCTAGAAACGAATGGTGAAACAGAATGTCTCCTCTAGTACTGAGCCTAATTTGGAAATATCCTTCCCTCCAATAAAGGAGGACAACTGGGAAGACCATCCATTAGTAATAAAGGCTGGAGTGGGCGGACGCCATGTGCACCGGATGTACGTGGACAACGGAAGCGCCTCCGAAGTCCTTTACGAACATTGCTTCAACCGACTGAGTCCAGACATCAAGAAAAGAATGATCCCCGCCACTGCCCTTCTTCTCGGTTTCAGTGGCGAACTATCATGGCCCTTGGGGAAGATTCTGTTAGAAGTTACCTTAAGTGATGGAGAAAACTCAGCCAGCGCTTGGATGAATTTCATGGTGGTTAGATCATCCTCTCAATACAATGGTATAATCGGCCGGCCGGGGATAAGACAGCTTAAAATGATCCCTTTCACGGCCCATGGAATGATCAAATTCCCCACCCAGGGTGGAGTGGTCACGTTATATAGTGACAAAATCACTCCGGTAGAATGCCAAATGGTTGCGGAACCCCAAACGCAGCAAGATCCTGAGAAAACCCCGGCAAAAGATGCTATTCAAGTAGCAATACACCCAGAATTTTTGGATCAGACAGTCACCATCAGAGGAAGCTTGATGGACCCGGGGAAGAAGGATCTGTGTGAATTACTAAAGAGCAATCTGGATATCTTTGCCTGGCAACCATCCGACATGACCGGAGTACCGCGGAGCGTGGCAGAACACAAACTCAACATCCGGGAAGGGAATGCCCGGGTGAGGCAAAAGAAACGCGGGCAGGCTCCGGAGCGGAACAAAGCAATTAATGAGGATGTCGCAAAGTTAGTCGAAGCCGGTATTATGAGAGAAGTCCACTACCATGAATGGCTGTCAAACCCAGTCCTGGTCAAGAAGAGTGACGGAAGCTGGAGAATGTGTGTAGATTTCAAGTATCTAAACAAAGCATGTCCGAAAGATTGTTACCCTCTTCCGGAGATCGACTGGAAAGTCGAGTCGCTCTGCGGATACACCTTCAAGTGCTTCTTGGACGCGTACAAAGGATACCACCAGATTCAGATGGCCGCGAAAGATGAGGAAAAAACCACCTTCCACACAAGCCAAGGTATTTTTGCTATAAGAAAATGCCATTTGGATTGAAAAATGCAGGGGCCACGTACCAGCGTCTAGTGGATAAAGCGTTTGAAAGACAGATTGGAAGGAACCTTGAAGTGTATGTTGATGACCTGGTAATTAAGAGTCATTCGGAGGCGAAAATGCTAAGGGACGTGGAAGAAACCTTCGTGACACTCCGGAAGATAAACATGAAGTTAAACCCAAAAAAGTGTACCTTCAGAGCGGAAGAAGGAGTATTCTTGGGCCACGTAATCAGCAAGAAGGGAATCAGGGCTTGCCCGAAGAAATCCGAGGTCGTTGCCCGGCTACCCTCACCACGGACTATTAAGGAAGTACAAAGCTTAAACGAAAAGTTGGAAAGTCTAAACCGTTTCCTATCAAAGTCCGCGGAAAAGTCCTTACCATTCTTCAAAACACAGAAGAAGTGCATCAAGAAAAGTGACTTTCACTGGGTACCGGAAGCGGAACAAGCATTCAAAGAGATGAAGCAACACATCGCTAATCTTCCCACCCTCACGGCCCCCCAACTAAGAGAAGAATTGATCATGTACTTGTCTGCGGCTAAAGAGGCCATCAGCGCTGTCCTTTTGGCAGAAAGAGGACAGCGCCAGGAGCCCATCTACTTCATTAGCCACACATTGCAAAGTCCGGAAATAAACTACAGCCCAATGGATAAATTGGTTCTCTCACTGGTTCACGCGGCCAGGAAACTCAAAAGGTACTTTCAAGCACACCTAATAGTGGTCATCACGGACCAACCAATCAAACAGATGCTGGCGAAGACAGAAAATACTGGTCGAATGGCTAAGTGGGCTATAGAACTAAACGGACATGACATCAGTTTTAGACCCCGGACAGCCATAAGGGGACAAGTGTTAGCTGATTTCATCGCGGAAGTTCCAGAAGAAGAAACCCCGGCAGCGGAAGCTACAGCGGAAGATTTGCCGTATGTTGAGCCATGGAACTTATATACCGATGGATCCTCTTGTCAAGAAGGATCCGGAGCAGGCTTAATCCCCACAAACCCTGAAGGTACCGAATTCACTTATGCTTTAAGATTTGAATTTAATACATCAAATAATGAAGCAGAATATGAGGCATTGCTAGCTGGGCTAAGGATAGCGGAACAGATAGGCGTGAAAGACCTATCCGCAAACGTGGATTCCAGGTTAATCGCGAATCAGATCAACGGTGCGTATGAAGCCAAGGAAGAGAGCATGGCACGGTATCTCGCAAAGGCTAAAGCCTTGATTGAGAACTTCCGCACATTCTCCATAAAACAAATTCCGCGGAGTCAGAATAAACAGGCAGACGCACTAAGAAAAATAGCCTCCACCAGCTTCGCCCACCTAACAAAGCAAGTTTTGGTTGAAGTCTTGAAAAATAAGTCAATAGAGGAAAAAAGAAGTGATGGCTGTAGTAGAAGAAGAAGGGGACACTTGGATGACCCCACTCCTCGAATATTTGAAAGACGAAGTACTTCCTGGGGATCAGAAAAAGCAAGAAAGCTAAAGATTAAAGCAAGACAATACTCCATCATCAGCGGAGTTCTATTTCGGAAATCATTTCTGGAGCCGTGGTTGCGATGCGTCGGACCAACACAGGCAAACTACGTGATCAGAGAAATTTATGAGGGTTCGTGCAGCATGAACTCCGGACCACGGGCTATCGTGGCAAAGGCATTAAGGTCCGGATATTATTGGCCCACAATGCACAACGACGCAAGAGAGGTAATAAACAAGTGCCAAGACTATCAGGTGCACCGGCCAGTCCCAAAGAATCCCCAGCATAACCTGACTCCTACCACCTCCCCCTGGCCGTTTTACAAATGGGGCAAAGACATCTGCGGCCCATTCCCAGAAGCTCCAGGAAGAATCAAGTATTTGATAGTAGCAATAGACTACTTCACAAAATGGATAGAAGCCAAAGCTCCCGCAACCATCACCGGCAATCAGGTCAAGAAGTTTGTATGGGATAAAAACGTGTGCAGATTCGGCTTGCCGGTGGAAATAGTTGCGGACAACGCCAAGCAGTTCAGGGACAACCCCTTCAAAGACTGGTGTGAAAAGCTTAACATCAAACAGCGGTTCGCATCAGTAAAACATCCGCAGGCGAATGGGTTAGTTGAAAGAGCTAACAGAAGCTTGGGAGAAGGGATCAAAGCAAGAATTGACCAAGGAAGCCGGGATTGGCTAGAAGAGCTGCCGCATGTGCTCTGGGCGCACAGAACAATGATCAAATCCAACAACGGGGACACGTCATTCTCACTAACCTACGGGACGGAGGCCGTGATCCCCGTGGAAATTGGCATGCCATCTCTCCGATGTGCCCTATTTGACCCAATAGCGAACGATGAAGCCTTACAGTTGAACCTAGACCTCCTGGAAGAAAGGCGAGAAGTCGCGGCTATTGAAGAGGCAAGAAGCAAGTCCAGAATGGAAAAATACTACAACGCCAAAGTCCGCGGCTGATGCGTGGTTTTGCGACCTTACAACAGGTTTTACCTCTCGAGGGATCTCAAGAGGCTTGCAATCCCCACCAGGCAGTGTACCTGACCGATGTAGTATAGTGAAGTGGCAAGTACCGGGGGATTGATCGTTCTCTAGGGGAATAGTGTCGTTAGGATTGAAAAACTACTCTAATAGGTCTAAGGGTAAGAGAAGATTCTTTTTGTATTTTTATAATTTTATGAAAGCAAGTAAAATCTCGGGTTTGAAAGAGTGGGCGGAATTAGTTGCTAGTCAACTAACCCAAATAACTACAAATGCAAATAAAATAAAATAACTGAAAATGAAAAGGTCGTGGAACTTATATGGGGAGAAATGTGTTTACTTAGATTTCCTTACTCCCTAACTATCTTTTACCGGTTGATCAGTGTGTATTAATTGCGTGGATGACGGGTGTATTCCTTAATACCAATCGTGGGGTGGCGTACGTACTTCCCCAACTCTACAAGCTCCTACTTCACTCCTATGTTGAGCCGGCTAAGAAGCTCCTAACATGGGATCACTAGAATTCGCTCATGCATTAAATACAACCATAATAACCTTAGTACGCATTGGTTCATGTTTCTTAAGACGTTCAAGCAAATTACCGTATAGGAGGTTAGCCAGTTTTCTTAAGCCTAACATCGATAAACAATCATCCAATACAATTAATAACACACTAACAACTAATAATCAATAGTTAGGTTTCATTAGATCTAAGCAAACACAAGATAAATCTAGCCTAGCATGTTAATCAAAAGACAAGAACAAGATATAATCAAACAACACATAGACATATTGATTGATTAAGTGATTACTTATCTTTAATTAAACATGGGAGATCCAAGGGTATGAAAACCCTTAAAAATGGCAGAAATTCGTCTTAGGGTTTCTCCTCACAAAGTTGCACACTAATGACAAAAAATTGTAAAACTATATATAGAACTTAGTAGCTGACGGCGTCACGTTATAGATCTTGACGCCGTCACCTTGCCGTGGCTAGGGTTCCCGGATGGTCTTCCTGACGCCGTCCCTCTTTAATCCTCCAAAATCATCCCTGGCTTATCAAAGCTTGACGACCTTCTTGACGCCGTCCCCCTTTAATCTTCCAAAATTTCTCTGGCTTATCAAGGGCTGACGGCGTCACAATAGAGCTTGACGCCGTCAAATGTACTTTCCAGCATATTTTTGACACTTTGTCGTTTTCTTCACTTTTATGCTCCAAAAACGTCCAAAATGCTTCCTTTTCCAGATTTCTTCTCCAAAGTACCTAAAATGACAAAAGGAACGATTTAGGGCAATATTTGATCAAATAAATACAATTTAGGACTTAAATGACCCCCTAAAAGCGGTACACTTTTCGCTTCATCAAATACCCTTACACTTGAGATTTGCTTGTCCTCAAGCAAATGCGCTTTTATTCTAATCAAAATACAAGTTAGGGGTCATTTAATGATAATATAAAAGTAATTACAACAAATAGTCATTCCACTTTAATCATAATAAGCACGGAGATTACAAACTAGCACCTCACAAGTAGTGTTTAGATACTCACATCTCTCAGGTGTCATCAAAATAAATCTCATAAATGAAAATGGATAATATCTCTCACTACCTGTCATAGCAAATAGATTACCATAGGCTTGGGAAAGGATCAAAAACCTCCTCCACTAGGCGTAAGCACCTAATATAAACTATCAAAGAGGGCTTTTAAACGGGTTATAACGTTAGGTGTAGGGATATGATAAACACGGTTTTGTTGGATAAATGATATTTTACTGGTGGCGAGTTAAAGATCTTGATTAATTACATGTACAATATGGCGTTGCTAAGCCAAGACTAGACTCGACTTAAGCTAAAAACAAAATAACAAAAACATAAAATAAACATAAAATGAAACGGGATGGTAGTCCGTATGTTTTTTTCTACTTTTCTTTTTCTCATTTTTTTGTATTCTTCTTGAAAATTTTTTTTTTTCATACACTCTTGCCCTACCATCCAAAATAATACATCATAGGGGCGTTGCATTCCCCTTTGATGAAGCGAAAAGTGTACCGCTTTTAGGGGGTCATTTAAGCCCTAAATCGTATTTATTTGATCAAATATTGCCCTAAATCGTTCCTTTTGTCATTTTAGGTACTTTGGAGAAGAAATCTGGAAAAGGAAGCATTTTGGACGTTTTTGGAGCATAAAAGTGAAGAAAACGACAAAGTCTCAAAATCGGCTGGAAAACTACCTTTGACGGCGTCAAGTATTGTTCTAGACGGCGTCATGGCTTGGCAAAAGAAGTGGATATGAAAATTACACATGATAAGCCAGGGAGTTTTACAAAGGAAGTCTGACGGCGTCACCCTTTAAGGTGATCAAGGCCATCACGGTTTAAGTTAAAGAGAGACGGCGTCAAGCCCATTTCTGACGGCGTCAACCTTTGATAAGCCAGAGCGGATTTTGGAGCACTAAAGAGGGACGGCGTCAAGAAGGCCATCCGGGAACCCTAGACACGGCGAGGTGACGGCGTCAAGATCTACAACGTGACGCCGTCAGCCCTTAAACTCTATATATAGTTTCGCAATTTTTTGTTATTAGTGTGCAACTTTGTGAGGAGAAACCCTAAGACGAATTTCTGCCATTTTTAAGGGTTTTCATACCCTTGGATCTCCCATGTTTAATTGAAGATAAGTATTCATTTAATCAATCAATATGTCTATGTGTTGTTTGATTATATCTTGTTCTTGTCTTTTGATTAACATGCTAGGCTAGATTTATCTTGTGTTTGCTTAGATCTAATGAAACCTAACTATTGATTATTGGTTATTAGTGTGTTATTAATTGTATTGGATGATTGTTTATCGATGTTAGGCTTAAGAAAACTGGCTAACCTCCTATTCGGTAACTTGCTTGAACATCTTAAGAAACATGAACCAATGCGTACTAAGGTTTTTATGGTTGTATTTAATGCATGAGCGAATTCTAGTGATCCCATGTTAGGAGCTTCTTAGCCGGCTCGACATAGGAGTGAAGTAGGAGCTTATAGAGTTGGGGAAGTACGTACGCCACCCCACGATTGGTATTAAGGAATACACCCGTCATCCACGCAATTAATACACACTAATCAACCGGTAAAAGATAGTTAGGGAGTAAGGAAATCTAAGTAAACACATTTCTCTCCACATAAGTTTCACGCCCTTTTCATTTTCAGTCATTTTATTTTATTTGCATTTGTAGTTATTTGGGTTAGTTGACTAGCAACTAATTCCGCCCATTCCTTCAAACCCGGGATTTTACTTGCTTTTATAAAAATATAAAAATACAAAAAGAATCTTCCCTCACCCTTAGACCTATTAGAGTAGTTTTTCAATCCTAACGACACTATTCCCCTAGAGAACGATCAATCCCCCGGTACTTGCCACTTCACTATACTACATCGGTCAGGTACACTGCCTGGTGGGGATTGCAAGCCTCTTGAGATCCCTCGAGAGGTAAAACCTGTTGTAAGGTCGCAAAACCACGCATCAAGTTTTTGGCGCCGCTGCCGGGGAATAGTTATTGTTTAGGCTGAATTTTTATTTTATTAGGTCTACTCACTAGATTCCTTTCTAGTGAGATTTTTATTTTATTTTTCTAGATTTCTTTAGTCTATCTTATTTCTTTGTACTTTTGTTTGTGACACCTTCCACCTACCTCATGAGTAATAGTGATCGTTTGATCCCTGTTATTCGTATTTTCCGCCGAGCAAACTTCCAACTACCCGTTCCCGCCCCCATCATAGAAAACAACAACCTTTCACCCGACCACCGCTTTGGTAACAATTCTGAGATGGAGGAGTCTGACCATGAGAATGACTATGTTAGTCCATTTTACGACTCAGACTCCGATGAGGATGCTGGTAATGGAGAAGTAGTTAACGAGGAATGGAGAAAAGAGGAAATTGATCCCTTTAAGTATGTTGACCCTAGGACTAAGATCGAAAAGGATAGCCTCTTTAACATGCAATTTCCATGTAAAATTGGTTATCATTGTTTTTATGCTTATCTTAACTCATCTTTGCCTACGAACATTATCTCTCGCGCTAATTATAATAAAATCATGGTAGATGAGCTAGAATATCAAGGGGATAACATTGTTGCTAGGATTAAGCCACTACACGTATTCGTAGGAAGTTTTGTGTATTTGGTGGATTTTATGGTTATGGAAAACTTAGGAGAATTTATTGATAACAAATTAACCCAAGTTATTTTTGGAGAACCCTTCAAAAGGTTAACCAACCTTGACGAAAAACTTGTGGACGGGTTAATTACATTCTCGGATGGGGACGAAGATTTTGTTTACCAAATGCCCCGATCACACCCTAGGTTTAAGAACTTCTCCATTGAATCTTGCAATAGGATTGCGCCTATTGACTTGTTAAGTGAAAATGATAAGAGAAAGGGGCTCAAATATCCACATGAGAAAAATAAGAGATATTATCATGGATGTCTGGAGCTGAATGATGAATACAAGAAAGATGAGGCAACAATTAGATGGCTCACACTCGGATACGTGAGCATAAGCGACACTAGATGAGCCCGACTTTGAGTCTAGCTACAAGACTCGTTAATAAAGAAAAGCGCTTCTTGGGAGGCAACCCAAGCTTTATTTGCTTTGTGTGTTTATTTATTTGTTTGTTTGATTTTATTTGTTTCCGTATGTATGTTTAATTTTTATTATTATTGATTCATGTTCAAAACTAAATTGTGAAAATGCTTTATCTTGTTTTTAACTTCGTCTTAACTACATATAAAGGTATTTTGCAAGAGTTAAGTGTAAGGGAAATCCAAATCGGTTTATTAGAACAAATGAACATGAATCATAATAATAATAAATTAACATACATATTAGTATTTGTTTGAGTCAAATGCTTGTATCGAGTCATAGTGGTGTTTTGCAGGATTTCCAGGAAGTAAGGTAGAGATTTTTCCAGAAATTTTCCGGAAACTTAACATGAGAATTCTGTCAGATCATTTCTGACGGCGTCAGGCTTTACAACCTGACGGCGTCAGGTATTAATTTTCTGAAATTTTTGAAAGTTTTGTTTTCATAAAAAGTTTTTATTAAATCTCTAACTTATAATCTCCAGGAATCTGCAAAATTATCATTCCACAAGCATTATATCCTTATATAGAATTTATCCCGCCGATGTTATGCAGGTTTTCGTGTTTGTTTTCTCAGGTTTATCAGGTTATTTTGGACAAGGAGATGTATGTGGAATCAAGCTTTTGGCGATGCTTTAGTCTTGGAGCTTCTACATTACCTTGGAAGAAGATCTAACCATGTTACCTCTTTATCCACCAAACGAATCAGGGGAGTATTTGATTTCATTCTTTTACCTTATTTACTTTTACATCTTGTTATTTAAACATTGGGGACAATGTTCATCTTAAGTGTAAGGGGGGGTAAAAGTACGATACCTTAGAGAATGCTATTACGCTTGATTTTTCGTTTGTTTAATGGTAAATGTGTAATAAAACTGAGAGAAATACCTGTTAAGGCAATTTTAGTGCCAAATTTAAAATTTTTTACAACATATAGGAGTGAAACTTTGGTCTTAATGAGCGTCTCACGGATAGGAGTTATATGACTAGCACAAAACCGTACCACTAAAAAATTTTCCACCCCCAAATATGTGAGGTTCGCCCCTAGAATTGGTAGGAAAAGCATTTATGCTATGATGTGTGTACCGGTAGCACTTAGATTCTAGAACTTGCGTTAGGACCATTCCGAGGCCACAAGTGAGACTACATTCGTGTAGTTAGATTTACTACATGATAAGAGGCATTAGGATTAACCCATTGTTTTACACCTGTGTTTTTGTTATAATTACATTGGCTACATTGGTCAAGTAATTCTCCCACACCCTTTGCGTTGTACTCATTTTTAGTACACGATACCCCTAGTACACCCCTCAGAGCCTATCTTTTCGTTTCTAACTTTAAGCATTTTACTTAAAGGAAGAATTTGTTTACACCCCACTTAAATGTACACCCAAATCGCCTTAGCCTACCTTGTATGCACTCATCTTTAGTGCATTATTGTGACAACATTTGTTTAAACCCCAAGTTAATTATCTAATTGATTACATGGTTGCTAAGTCGAGTCATATCCTTGTACATATTGTTTTGGGACGATTGGGACTAATGGGTAAAGTACTAGTGTAATAGAGTAATGGGGAAGAACAACATTATTACCCCCATATGTGCTAAATATTTTAAAAGTATTCCAAGTGTTTCGATTATCTTAATTCGAGTCATTAGAATAGTTAATTGTAAAATTATGTAAAAGTTCAAGTGTAAGGGGGATGCAACGCCCACGAGTGTATGCAAAAAAAAAAAATAAAAAAAAAAAAAAAAAAAAAAAAAAAAAAGAAAAAAAAAATGGAAAAAATCAAGAAAAATACAAAAAAATGAGAAAAAGAAAAGTAGAAAAAACATACGGACTACCATCCCATTTCATTTTATGTTTATTTTATGTTTTTGTTATTTTGTTTTTAGCTTAAGTCGAGTCTAGTCTTGGCTTAGCAACGCCATATTATACATGTAATTAATCAAGATCTTTAACTCGCCACCAGTAAAATATCCCTTATCCAACAAATCCGTGTTTATCATATCCCTACACCTCACGTTATAACCCATGTAAAAGCCCTCTTTGATAGTTTATCTTAGGTGCTTACGCCTAGTGGAGAAGGTTTTCGATCCTTTCCCAAGCCTATGGTAATCTATTTGCTATGACAGGTAGTGAGAGATATTATCCATTTTTATTTATGAGATTTATTTTGATGACACCTGAGAGATGTGAGTATCTAAACACTACTTGTGAGGTGCTAGTTTGTAATCTCCGTGCTTATTATGATTAAAGTGGAACGACTATTTGTTGTAATTACTTTTATATTAGCGTTAAATGACCCCTAACTTGTATTTTGATTAGAATAAAAGCGCATTTGCTTGAGGACAAGCAAATCTCAAGTGTAAGGGTATTTGATGAAGCGAAAAGTGTACCGCTTTTAGGGGGTCATTTAAGCCCTAAATCGTATTTATTTGATCAAATATTGCCCTAAATCGTTCCTTTTGTCATTTTAGGTACTTTGGAGAAGAAATCTGGAAAAGGAAACATTTTGGACGTTTTTGGAGCATAAAAGTGAAGAAAACGACAAAGTCTCAAAATCGGCTGGAAAACTACCTTTGACGGTGTCAAGTATTGTTCTAGACGGCGTCATGGCTTGGCAAAAGAGGTGGATATGAAAAATACACATGATAAGCCAGGGAGTTTTACAGAGGAAGTCTGACGGCGTCACCCTTTAAGGTGATCAAGGCCATCACGGTTTAAGTTAAAGAGAGACGGCGTCAAGCCCATTTCTGACGGCGTCAACCTTTGATAAGCCAGAGCGGATTTTGGAGCACTAAAGAGGGACGGCGTCAAGAAGGCCATTCGGGAACCCTAGACACGGCGAGGTGACGGCGTCAAGATCTACAACGTGACGCCCTCAGCCCTTAAACTCTATATATAGTTTCGCAATTTTTTGTTATTAGTGTGCAACTTTGTGAGGAGAAACCCTAAGACAAATTTCTGCCATTTTTAAGGGTTTTCATACCCTTGGATATCCCATGTTTAATTGAAGATAAGTATTCATTTAATCAATCAATATGTCTATGTGTTGTTTGATTATATCTTGTTCTTGTCTTTTGATTAACATGCTAGGCTAGATTTATCTTGTGTTTGCTTAGATCTAATGAAACCTAACTATTGATTATTGGTTATTAGTGTGTTATTAATTGTATTGGATGATTGTTTATCGATGTTAGGCTTAAGAAAACTGGCTAACCTCCTATTCGGTAACTTGCTTGAACATCTTAAGAAACATGAACCAATGCGTACTAAGGTTTTTATGGTTGTATTTAATGCATGAGCGAATTCTAGTGATCCCATGTTAGAAGCTTCTTAGCCGGCTCGACATAGGAGTGAAGTAGGAGCTTGTAGAGTTGGGAAAGTACGTACGCCACCCCACGATTGGTATTAAGGAATACACCCGTCATCCACGCAATTAATACACACTAATCAACCGGTAAAAGATAGTTAGGGAGTAAGGAAATCTAAGTAAACACATTTCTCTCCACATAAGTTTCACGCCCTTTTCATTTTCAGTCATTTTATTTTATTTGCATTTGTAGTTATTTGGGTTAGTTGACTAGCAACTAATTCCGCCCATTCCTTCAAACCTGAGATTTTACTTGCTTTTATAAAAATATAAAAATACAAAAAGAATCTTCCCTCACCCTTAGACCTATTAGAGTAGTTTTTCAATCCTAACGACACTATTCCCCTAGAGAACGATCAATCCCCCGGTACTTGCCACTTCACTATACTACATCGGTCAGGTACACTGCCTGGTGGGGATTGCAAGCCTCTTGAGATCCCTCGAGAGGTGAAACCTGTTGTAAGGTCGCAAAACCACGCATCACCCTTACACTTGAACTTTTACATAACTTTACAATTACTATTCTACTGACTCGAATTAAGATAATCGAAACACTTGGAGTACTTTTAAAATATTTAGCACATATGGGGGTAATAATGTTGTTCTTCCCCATTACTCCATTACACTAGTACTTTACCCATGAGTCCCAATCGTCCCAAAACAATATGTACAAGGATATGACTCGACTTAGCAACCGTGTAATCAATTAGATAATTAGCTAAGGGTTTAAACAAATGTTGTCACAATAATGCACTAAAAATGAGTGCATACAAGGTAGGCTAAGGCGATTTGGGTGTACATTTAAGTGGGGTGTAAACAAATTCTTACTTTAAGTAAAATGCTTAAAGTTAGAAACGAAAAGATAGGCTCTGAGGGGTGTACTAGGGGTATCGTGTACTAAAAATGAGTACAACGCAAAGGGTGTGGGAGAATTACTTGACCAATGTAGCCAACGTAATTATAACAAAAACACAGGTGTAAAACAATGGGTTAATCTCAATGCCTCTTATCATGTAGTAAATCTAACTACACGAATGTAGTCTCACTTGTGGCCTCGGAATGGTCCTAACGCAAGTTCTAGAATCTAAGTGCTACCGGTACACACATCATAGCATAAATGCTTTTCCTACCAATTCTAGGGGCGAACCTCACATATTTGGGGGTGGAAAATTTTTTTAGTGGTACGGTTTTGTGCTAGTCATATAACTCCTATCCGTGAGACGCTCATTAAGATCAAATTTTCACTCCTATATGTTGTAAAAAATTTTAAATTTGGCACTAAAATTGCCCTAACAGGTATTTCTCTCAGTTTTATTACACATTTACCATTAAACAAACGAAAAATCAAGCGTAATAGCATTCTCTAAGGTATCGTACTTTTACCCCCCCTTACACTTAAGATGAACATTGTCCCCAATGTTTAAATAACAAGATGTAAAAGTAAATAAGGTAAAAGAATGAAATCAAATACTCCCCTGATTCGTTTGGTGGATAAAGAGGTAACATGGTTAGATCTTCTTCCAAGGTAATGTAGAAGCTCCAAGACTAAAGCATCGCCAAAAGCTTGATTCCACATACATCTCCTTGTCCAAAATAACCTGATAAACCTGAGAAAACAAACACGAAAACCTGCATAACATCGGCGGGATAAATTCTATATAAGGATATAATGCTTGTGGAATGATTATTTTGCAGATTCCTGGAGATTATAAGTTAGAGATTTAATAAAAACTTTTTATGAAAACAAAACTTTCAAAAATTTCAGAAAATTAAAACCTGACGCCGTCAGGTTGTAAATCCTGACGCCGTCAGAAATGATCTGACAGAATTCTCATGTTAAGTTTCCGGAAAATTTCTGGAAAAACCTATACCTTACTTCCTGGAATTCCTGCGAAACATCATTATGACTCGATACAAGCATTTGACTCAAACAAATACTAATATGTATGTTAATTTATTATTGTTATGATTCATGTTCATTTGTTCTAATAAACTGATTTGGATTTCCCTTACACTTAACTTTTGCAAAATACCTTTATATGTAGTTAAGATGAAGTTAAAAACAAGATAAAGCATTTTCACAATTTAGTTTTGAACTTGAATCAATAATAATAAAAATTAAACATACATACGGAAACAAATAAAATCAAACAACCGAATAAATAAACACACAAAGCAAATAAAGCTTGGGTTGCCTCCCAAGAAGCGCTTTTCTTTATTAACGAGTCTTTTAGCTAGACTCAAAGTCCTTCTACCCTATGTAAGTGAGTTCGTCATCGAGGACGTCTTTAGGGTTAAGCTTGGATTGAAGTTTCCTATTGGTCCGCTTAGTACAATATATCTTTTCAAACTTCTCTCCATCCGGGTCATACAATGTCATTTTAATATGCCATGACCCATCTCCATCTTTGGGTGGTTTGTCCCAATCCCACTTATGATCATCGTCCTCACAAGTCCACTTATTCATCCCTAGGTTAATTGGCAAAACTCCTAGGAACTCAATCATCTTCCTAAAAACTAGAGGGTCTTCAAATGGATCCAATTCGGTGTCCCTAGCCAAGAGTTGCTCTACCGTATGTGTTCGGTTCACAAAGTCCTCTTCTAGGTAAAATGGGCGTTGGGGTCCTATGAAGTCTCTATCGATCCAAGGTCCATATCTAGATGGTCTCCTATTTAATTCTAACCAATGGGGTGTTGGTTCCTCACTAGTATCATAGGCATGTTTCTTCACATCATAGACTGACCAAGTATCTCCTTCTCCTACCGCTATCTTAGATTCCTTACAATCAATCATAGCACTAGCGGTCGCCAAAAATCCTCTACCTATCAACAAAGGGCATGTAGGGTCGCTAACCATATCAAGGACGTGGAAATCGGCTAAAATGGTTAGTTTTCCTATGTGTACTAACACGTCTTTGACTACTCCAACCGGGTAAGCAACACTCCCATCCGCTAAGCCTATTATCACCTCGGTTTCTTCAAGTTTCCCTAGTTTTAGAGAGGTGTAGAGAGGTAACGGAAGTAGGTTAAGGCTTGATCCAAGATCGGCCAATGTGTCATAAGCCTCCGAATTACCGATCTTGCAAGGTAGAACAAATAAGCCCGGATCATCTAACTTCTTAGGTAGCTTGTTTTGAACGAAGGCGGTCCCTTTTTCGCCTAACTTGAGCTTCTTCTCATCCAACACATCAATAACCGGACTTTCAAGGTGGAGCTCCTTGAATTCATTGTCAAGGTTTTGAGTGGGAGGTGTTTCAACTATGTTATTGACCAATTTGGATATCATAACTTCTTGGTCATTTTGAACGACTTGGGTTTGTTTGAAACACGTTCTCATGGAATTGACCGAATAATATTGTGGACAAGAACTAGGAGACGAAACTGACGAGATGGCGTTGACGTTTAGTTTCGGGTTCTTGACTGTGTTGCTAGGGAGTGCTCCCATTTCTCTGTCATTGAGGGCTTTCAACAAAGTGTCAATCTTATTGGTCATCTCGCTTTGTTTTTGTTTGAAATCGGCTTCAAACTTGGCCAAACGAGCTTCTTGAGATGCCATAAATTGGGACATCAATCCTTCAAAGTTATTGGTACTACCATTGCTGGAAGGATTGTTGTTGAAAGTACGGTTCGAGTTGGAACCGCTTGATTGGAAACGATTAGGTGGGTTGGAAGAATTGGTTTGTTGTGCGTTTTGGTTTTGTTTCCACCTAAGGTTTGGGTGATTTTTCCATGAGGGGTTGTATGAATCACCGTAGGGGTTTGGCTCGGGTTTGAAAGTATACCACTTGTCTCCCGCTCCGTCGGTACGCGAGGATGCGTAGTCCGCAAAAGCTTGTTCGGGGAGTTCCATGCAATCACGAGTGTCGTGGGGACCACTACATAATTCACATGAAGAAGTGATTTTGTTCACTTGGCTTGAAGGTTTAGGAGCCTCGTAGGATTTCATAAGAAACTTGACTTGGTCTTCAAGTTCTATGATCCTACGGTCGGAAGTGCTTGAATTGTTCGAAGGCAAAGATATTGCCTTGACCGTTTTATTCAAATCACGGGGATCACTCCAACTTTTGTTGTCATAAAGAGCAAGATCTTCTAGGAGAGCCCATGATTGTTCCGTACTTAGATCACGCAGCTTACCACCGGCCGATTGGTCAATGGTTTGCCTCGTGGAGAGATTGATATGGTCATAAAAGATTTGGACTTGGAGCCAAAGTTCTATGCCATGGTGAGGGACTTTTTGGAGTAAGTCCTTGAATCGAGTCCATGCCTCGTAGAGGGTTTCGCCTTGACGTTGTTGGAACATCAAGATATCATTCCTTAGCTTGGTAGTTCTTCCTGGTGGGAAAAACTGAGCAAGGAAACGAGTGGTGAGATCATCCCATGTTAGGAATATAAATATTCAGATGAAGGCTCGGTCACCCCGAGCATCTAATTAGCATTTCTATAGCTCGTAGGCTTATCTATATTAGCTTAGTATTATTAGTATTAGTATTAGTCGTATCTATATTTGTGGAGTGGGTCGGGGCTTTCCCCACTGTCAGCTCGCTCCACAGTCCACTAGGGACATAATATGTAGTAGTATATATATCCCTTCCCACACAAGGGAAGGGTTGGACCTTTTCACTTAATCTAATATTACTTGTGTTTCTCTCACTAAAAAGGCTCCCACTTCTCTCTAGAAATCTTCTCTTATTCGATCCATACAACCCTCAAACTAGAGATTCATGTATTGTGAATACCCTACAATTGGTATCAGAGCCAGGTTAGGTCCATGAGAGTTGGTATTCACGAATTGGTGTAGTTCTTGAGGTTTTTTGTTGGTTCGAATTGTGGTTTTAAGTTTCTCTTGGATTCGGTTTGTTTTGTAGCTTAAACTTCATTTTGTGTTTTTGTTTAGTGATTAGAGGCTGTTTTATATTGAATTTGCGTAGTTCTTTAGGTTTTTCTTGGTTAGATTTAGTTAGATTTGTAGTTTTTTTTTTTAGTTTTAGTTCGGTTTTATTAAGTAGTATAAATCTCATCTTTGTACTTTGTTTAGTGATTAGAAGTTAGTTTTCTTTGTACTTTCTAGATTAAGGATCGTATTAGAGTGGTATTTGGTGTTTGGATTCACAGATCCAAGAACAGTGTGGTGATTTTGGAGCAATTCGTGGGTTTTTGTGAAAGTGTTCTTGAATGCGGTTTGTGTTGGTTGGACGATTCTTGAATGCGGTTTGTGTAGTATCGAGAACTCGGTTTGTCTGTATACTAGTTTAGGCAAAAGGACAAACGGCATTGATAGTGACAGGTTTGGAAGTTGGTGCCAACGCGGTTTGTCTCTACGGTGCGAACGCGGTTTGTGTCTATGCGGTTTGTATATCCGGTGTGAACTCGGTTTGTCTATTTGGCGCACACGCGGTTTGTGTCAACGCGGTTTGTATATCCGGTGTGTACTCGGTTTGTCTATTTGGCGCATACGCGGTTTGTGTCATACGCGGTTTGTATCTTTGGTGTGAACTCGGTTTGTATCTTCATTGTGAACTCGGTTTGTCTCCTGACACATACGCGGTTTGTATCTCCATTGTGAACTCGGTTTGTCTCTTGGCACATACGCGGTTTGTACCTCCATTGTGAACTCGGTTTGTCTATTTGGCGAATACGCGGTTTGTATCTTTGGTGTGAACTCGGTTTGTCTCTTGGCACATACGCGGTTTGTATATCCGGTGTGAACTCGGTTTGTCTCGTTGGCGCACACGCGGTTTGTGTCTCCTGTGTGAACTCGGTTTGTCTCTTAGGCATATACGCGGTTTGTGTCTACGCTGTTTGTCTAGGCGGTTTGTGTCTTGGTGATTTTAGAAATTCCCGCGAAAGATTCAATTTCTCGGTTAAATCACAAGATCAGTAAAATCCAGTAGTTACTATGGCTACCACATCAAGTACATCATCAGATGATATTCAGGCAGCAGGATCTGACACACGTCCACCTATGCTAGATAGGACGGATTATGAGTCTTGGGCACAACGAATTAGACTTTACTGCTTGGGAAAAGATAATGGTGTTAACATTCTTAAGTCAATTGACGAAGGACCTTATCAGATGGGTACCACCAGAGACGTTGTTACAACTGGTGAGGATGGTACTGTAACTTGGGGCATCGACAGACCTAGAAACTACAATGATCTTAATGAAGAAGAAAAGAAGAGGTATGATGCCGATATTAGAGCCTCCAACATAGTTATTCAAGGTCTTCCAAAGGATGTATACAAGCTTATCAATTTTAACACTGAAGCCAAGGCTGTGTGGGACAACGTTAAAATGTTGTTGGCAGGGTCAGAACTCACAAAGGAAGATCGTGAGTCACAGCTGTATGATGAGTTCGAGCATTTCAAAATGAACCCAGGAGAAAATGTCACAGATTACTATGTGAGATTTCATAAGTTGGTAAATGATATGAGGATGATCAGAATGACTATGCCCAACATCCAACTTAACTCAAAGTTTGTGAACAACATGACTCCGGAATGGGACAGATTTGTTACTGCTGTCAAACTCAACAAAGGTTTAAGGGAGACTAACTATGAACAGCTGTATGCTTACCTGCAACAACATGAGAAGCATGCTGCCTATGATCGGGTGCTGAGAGAAAAGTTGAATCCTTCAACTACGAATGACCCACTGGCTTTCATGACAAATGTACAACCAACAATCCAATCATCCTCCTATCCAAGCTATCACCAACTTCACTCACAAGTACCTGCTATGAGTTCACAACTTGACTCAGGCTACTCTCAGACCGACAAAATGATTGACAACCTCACCAATCAAGTATCTCTACTGGTTCAACAGTTTCAAGCATCACTCCCTCAGACCAACAATCAGTTAAGGAATTCTTCCAACCCACGCAATCTAGCAATGGTGGAGGACGGGAAAATTGTGGTCCAGAATGTGCAAGGGAGAGCTGGTAGAAACATGGGTCGAGGTTATGTGCAGAACAGAGCAGGGAATGCCAATCAGGGGCAAGGGAAACAGATCAAGTGTTATAATTGTGGGGGGCTTGGACACATTGCTAGAAACTGCAATCAACCTAAACGTCCTCAAAACTCAGATTACTTCAAAGACAAGATGCTGTTAATGCAAGCTCAAGAAAATGGTGCCGTATTGGATGAGGAAGAGTTATTGTTCTTGGCAGGAGATGGAGGAAATACTTTTGATGAAGATGTGGATGAGAAACCTGTTCAGGATCTGGCACTTAATGATCCTAACATCTTCAAGGCAGATGACTGTGATGCATTTGACTCTGATGTGGATGATGAACCTACTGCTCAAACAATCTTCATGGCTAACTTGTCTTCCCTGGCCTCATCTCGTCAAGCTGGTTCTTCTAATGCATCCGTGATTTCTGAGGTACTAAAAATTTATGACACATATAATATTGTCGAGGGACATCAGATTCCCGAAGAAGTACATCAGGCGGTTGTTTCTGACTCAAGTGATGTTGATATGGAAAATAGCAATATTGTCTCATATGAACAGTATTTGAATAGCAACAACTCGCCTGATGTACCAAATGGTGAATCCTTTGTCAATAATGATGTGTGTGCTATGAGTAATGTATGTGCCTTAGACAATGCTAGTAATGTAGATAATGCATGTGGGTACCATGAGAACCAATTGCCTGTCCCTGATAATAACTTGATCACTAGACTTAACATCTATAAAGAACAAGTGGCTATGTATGAACAGCGTGCTAAGTTTGAGCTTAATGATCGTGAGCAGAAATTAGAAGGTCAAATGAGTACACTTATTAAAGAGTCTAGAGTGCGAGAAGAAACATTAAAATTAGAGTTAAGTTCTTTGAAAAGTCAGCTAGAACAGTCTGTCATACAAAAACAGGAAGCGCAAAAGTGTGTAACAACACTTAGGCAAGAATTCAAACAAAAAGAAACAACTCTTTTAAATGATTTCTCTAAACTCAAGACGTTAAAAAATAAGCTTGAAGATAAGTTGTACACACAAAATCAAACCATACAAACTGCTCAAATGATTCATAAGCACAGAAAGCTGAGTGATAAGCATAGTAAAATCATGATAGGTGAACCAAAGTCAACCATCCTTAGGGACATGCAAGTACTTCAACCAGCCCTATATGATGGTAATGTAATGATTAAGCCTATTCATGACCAACCTGAGCATATCTACACTGATGAAGAGGATGAGTTAAGTGATAAAACGAAAGAAAAAATGAATGAGAAAATGAGGGATCCCGAGTGCATAGCCAGACGAATAATAATCAAACCCCATGATTATTATGAGGAAAATCGTTTGACTGTGTTTGCTCCTCAAAAGAAGTTAACACCTGAACAGATATTTTGGAAACAAGATAGTGAAAAACTTAAGGAAGATAAACTTAAGGCCAACACCCCCCTCATTCGAAAAGTTGCGTCCATAACGGTGTATCCTCCCAATACACCTAGGAATTTGGTGCCTTTGTCTCTTCCCACTGAATGCAAAACCTTTATTAGCTTATATGTGCTTTGGCAACTGTTTGCTGATTTTGATAAAACATGTAAGAAGAGAATCACACCAACCGGCATCACTGAGGGGGAAAGGTGTTTTGAACATGCAAAAAGGTGTTACTTAACTGAGGTCATGCCATTCTTTAAACTACTTAAAGAACACTTTGAAGGGTTGCAAACTGCCCTTAAAGCCGAAATAAATGAAATGAAAGTAGTATTTAAAGATATGGAAAATGAGGTGAATGAACATGCAATAGAACTTAAGAGTCGAGAGATTGAAAGAAAAAACATACTCATTACTAACGACAACTTGATTGCTAAATGTATTGCACAAGATGTATTTTACACTGTCACTGATTCTGCATTGTCTGCTTGTCAATTTAATGAGTATGCTATTGCGTTAAATGTCACCCAGAATCGTGTTGTTGAGCTTGAGGGGGAGAATTTGAAATTGCTTGAAAAAATTCAAAATGACGACCATGATAACATGGTTAAACGTTTTTCTAAACTAGAAGTTGATTATTTGAACTTGCAACTTAAACATCAACACTTAGAAGAAAAATGCAAAATATCAAATGTCAAGACATCCACGGATGTTCCTGAGTTTGATACATATTTTGAATTAAGCAAACGTGATGAAACAATTCAAGCTCACACGAACACGATTCGACTGCTGAGGGCCCAAATTGCCCAATTGAAATCCAACAAGTGTGAAGTATATGGCACCAATAAACCTTCGTCTTCAGATTCTCAGAATTTTCAATATCAAAACACCATAAATAAGCTACATTATGAAAATGAGTGTTATCGAGAAGAAAATTCAAAGGTTAAACAACATTTCAAGGAGTTATATGATTCTATTAAAGTTACAAGAAGCAATCATAATGATCAAATAACCTCTTTGACAAATGAAATTGAGAATCTTAAGGCTCGGGTGAAAGGTAAAATGCCATGCACCACTTGTAATTGTGATGCACCAAAGGGTACTGATAGTAAAAAGTATGATGTTGATGTTGGGCGTATTCCACTTAAGCTTAGAAACAACAGCCTTGCCCATCAAACATATCTCGATCATCTTAGAGAAGGCCTTGACACACTTCGTGAGATAGTTGAAGAGGATAGGAATGATAAGCCAATCGATCAAGCAGTTGTCTATGCATGCAAACTCACGAAAAGGATTCAGGAAAACTTAGAATATGCCATAGGCTCAATTCCTAAGTTTAGAGGCCATAGAGATAGATTTGTTGCATCATCATCTAATGTTGTGAACAAGCATGTAGCCTTTGATCTACCACTCAAAACATCAGAACCCAACACATCATTATCAGGAAGGCATGTGACAGAGAAACAAACTAATGTTACCTTCGATACTTCTACAGGAGTAAAAAGTGACACACAAGCTAGCGGGTCAAGGTCTAGAGGAAATGAAAGAAAGGATATGACTGCGCCAGCTAAGAATGTTCACTTGAAGAATGTAGAAGTCCAACCTAGGAACAATAAGTTTACAATGAGTAGAATGAATCGTGTTGATTCTAGTATCAAAAGTACTGTAATTAATTCGAATTCTAATGCTATCTGTAAAACATGCGACAATTGTTTAATTTATGCTAATCATGATGAATGTGTTGTGTCTTTCCTGATGTCTTCTGCATCATCCCACGATAAGAATGGTAGGACAACTGAAGCATGCACAAAGGTTTGGAAAGCAACAGGAAAAACATTTGCTAGCATAGGCTATCAATGGAGACCCACTGGAAGGAAATTCAATTTAGGAAAACAGTGCACGTTACCTAAAATGAATAAGCATAAAATTGTGAAAGTTAAGGAATGGAAACCCACTGGAAGGAAATTCAATTTAGGAAAACAGAGATCATTACCTAAAATGAATATGCATAAAATTGTGAAGAATAAGGAATGGAGACCAACTGGTAGAATCCTGCCTTTAGAATCACAATGCCTTCCATCTAGGTCTTGTCCTACCTCTAGTTCTGTCTCCTCAGCAAAGACAGTAGCATCTGTGAAATCTGTGGCTTCTGAATATGTATGTGCTGACCAAATGGACCCCAATTGTACGTGGGGATCCACATTTTTCAGTTATCCATTGTTGTCTGGTTTCAAATGCAGGTCGTACAAATCGTCCTGTGGTATTTGGACTCAGGCTGCTCAAAACATATGACTGGGGATCGCTCACGGCTCAAGAACTTCGTGAAAAAGTTTATCGGGACAGTTAGATTCGGGAACGACCACTTTGGTGCTATTATGGGTTATGGAGATTATGTGTTTGGTAATAGTGTAATCTCAAGGGTATATTATGTGGAAGGACTAGGACACAATCTGTTTTCTGTGGGTCAATTTTGTGATTCAGATCTGGAAGTGGCTTTCAGAAAGCATACATGTTTCGTCAGAGAATTGGATGGTTTAGATCTCCTCAAGGGCAGTCGGGGCACCAATCTATACACCATTTCAATTGAAGAAATGTTGAAGTCCTCTCCCATATGCTTGCTCTCTAAAGCCTCTAAAACAAAATCATGGCTGTGGCATCGTCGTTTGAACCATTTGAACTTCGGTACCATTAATAATCTTTCCCGTAAAGATCTTGTTAGAGGGATGCCCAGACTAAAGTATGAGAAAGATCATCTCTGCTCTGCATGTCAACTGGGCAAAAGCAAGAAACAAACCCACAAACCTAAAACCATCAACACCAACATGGAAGCTCTTCATACCCTCCACATGGACTTGTGCGGTCCAATGAGAATACAAACCATTAATGGAAAGAAGTACGTTCTGGTGATAGTTGATGACTATTCTCGGTTCACATGGGTAAAGTTTTTGAGAACCAAGGACGAAACTCCAGAGGTTATCATTAAACTGATAAAACAGCTGCAAGTAAGGCTCGATAAAACTGTCAGAATCATCCGCACAGATAATGGTACGGAGTTTGTTAACCAACAACTCCGTAATTTCTATGAAAGTATTGGCATCACGCATCAGAAAAGTATCCCTCGCACCCCTCAACAGAATGGGGTGGTTGAACGAAGGAACCGTACTCTGGTGGAGGCTGCAAGAACTATGCTTATATTTTCAAAGACCCCGATGTTTCTCTGGGCAGAGGCTATTGCAACAGCATGTTACACTCAAAACCGATCCCTAATTCATCCGGTTCATGAGAAGACTCCCTTCGAGTTAATTCATAACAAGAAACCAGATCTTTCCTTTCTACGTGTGTTTGGTGCACTCTGCTATCCAACTAACGATAGTCAAGACTTGGGAAAGTTAAGAGCTAAAGCAGATATAGGTATTTTCGTTGGATACGCACCAGACAGTAAAGGGTATCGAATCTACAATAAAAGAACCCGTAAAATCATGGAAACCATTCATGTTACGTTCGATGAGCTGAGTGAGCTACCTGTTTCAGGACTAATCAGTTCTGGACCCGATCTTCACCTTTTGTCTCCTGGACCCATTAGTTCAGGACTTGTACAGAATTCCACGCCTGAAGATTCTTATGTACCACCTACATGTGAGGAGTTGAAGAAGTTATTCGATCCCATGTTTGATGAATACTTTGAGCCAACAAATGGAACCATCCCGAGTGAATCAGCTGTAATTCCTATGGATGAGGTTCAAGCCCCACAAGATTCAGAAGGACCTGCAGCTTCAGTATCAGTCAGTCACAATGCTCCTGCTGCCAGTCAATCGCCTTCGTCATCAAACACTCAAACTTCTCCAGTAATGCAAGAATCTTCAGATAATAACTCTTTGGGAGTTAATCCTTTTGCTCCTATTGAAGAGGTTCCTTTTGAAAACATATTTGCTCCTGAACATCCATCAGACACATCCTTACCTGAGGAACACAGCACTGCTACTTCTGTTCATAACCATCAACCTCACGACCATCTCAGGAAATGGACCAGTGATCATCCAATCGACAACATCATAGGCAATCCCTCACGTCCAGTATCCACACGTAATCAACTAGCCACTGATGCACTATGGTGCTTCTTCAATTCCGTACTGTCTAAAGTCGAACCAAAAGATGCCAAAGAAGCAATGACTAAAGATTGCTGGTTCCAGGCTATGCAGGATGAAATCCATGAATTTGATCGACTTGAAGTATGGGAATTAGTGCCTCCTCCGGAGCGTGCAATGATCATTGCTTTAAAGTGGATCTTCAAAGTGAAGCTTGACGAGTATGGTGATGTCTTAAAGAACAAGGCACGGCTAGTTGCTAAAGGGTTTAGACAAGAAGAGGGCATTGATTTTGAAGAATCGTTTGCTCCGGTTGCTAGAATTGAAGCTATAAGAATCTTCCTAGCTAATGCGGCCAGTCGTAATATGATAGTCTACCAGATGGATGTCAAAACGGCATTCTTGAATGGTGACTTAAAGGAAGAAGTTTATGTGAGTCAACCTGAAGGATTCGTGGATGCTGAACACCCTACTCATGTTTACCGCTTGAAGAAGGCTCTTTATGGGCTAAAACAGGCGCCAAGGGCATGGTACGATACATTGTCCAAGTTCCTACTAGCAAACAAATTCTCCAAGGGTGTTGTTGATCCTACACTATTCACCAGGAAATCAAGAAACCATCTACTGCTAGTTCAGATATACGTAGATGATATCATCTTTGCTTCAACAGATCCTGGTGAATGTGATAGTTTCTCAAAGGAGATGAATTCCAAGTTCCAAATGTCCATGATGGGACAAATGTCATTCTTCTTAGGACTACAAGTTTCTCAAAGTCCCGGAGGCATATTCATCAATCAAGCCAAATACGCCAACGAGATCCTGAAAAAGTTTGGATTCCATTCAAGTGAACCTGTTGACACTCCCATGGTTGATAGAACGAAGCTGGATGAAGATCCTTCAGGGATTCCAGTTGATATCACACAGTATCGAAGCATGATTGGATCTTTGATGTACATCACGGCTAGCAGACCAGATCTTCTGTTTGCTGTGTGCATGTGTGCTCGGTATCAATCCAGACCAACCAAGAAGCATGTTGAAGCAGTGAAAAGGATCTTCCGATATCTTCAAGGCACGGTTCATATGGGTCTCTGGTATCCTAAGGACACTGCAATGGAGTTAACGGCATACGCAGATGCTGATCATGCGGGATGTCAAGACACTCGTCGAAGTACTTCAGGAGGAGCTCAATTTTTAGGGGAAAAGTTGGTTAGTTGGTCTTCTAAGAAGCAGATGAGTACTTCCATATCATCTACTGAAGCTGAGTACATTGCTATGTCTGCATGTTGTGCACAAATCCTTTGGATGCGATCACAGCTTTCGGACTATGGATTCTCATACAACAAAATTCCCCTATATTGTGACAACAATAGCGCCATTGCTCTCTGTTGTAACAATGTTCAGCACTCCAGGTCAAAACACATCGACATCAGGCATCACTTCATCAGGGAACAGGTGGAAAAAGGAATTGTGGAACTATACTTCGTGAGGACAGAGTTTCAGTTAGCTGATATATTCACCAAGGCCCTCCCAAGAGAAAGGTTTCAGTTTATTCTCCCACGCCTTGGCATGAAAAGCATGACTCCAGAAACCCTCAAGTGTCTTCAGGAAGAAAAGGAGGAGTAAAGGATTGTCTTCTTATATCCTTGTACATAGTTGTATATATCTTAAATCAAAAAGAAAAATACAAAAATATAAAACCTATAAAAACCATAAAAATCGAAAAATCAGAAAATACCAAAAATAGTTCTACCTAGGCATGTCTTCTGTTTATCGATAACATTTACGTATCTAGAAATGTCATTCAACAATGGCACGGATTCTTAAATGAAGCTCGAGCAGAAGTTATACTAATCTGTTAAAACATGTCTTAATGGCTTGCAGTTACTTCATACTGCAACCCGCACTGTACACTGAGGAAAGCATGTCGCCATAAAGACAGCTGTTTCTCCAACCGGGTGATGTTCACCTGGGCATGGATTACTTTATATCCATGTTCTCCCGACTTGATGTACGTGTCAGTGCATCACTTCGTATATAAGAAGAGAAGTCTTCTTTTCATCAAGATTCTCTATCTTGTTCGATTCTTCAAGAGAGTCTTGATGTTACACAAGGTGGTAAATTGAACTAAATTTTCACAACTGTCCGTCGCTCAATTGAATGACTACAACTATGTTAATGGGAAACGGATCATCAATTGAGGGGGAGCATATGTGTTCAAATTTCCGACACCTTGCCACATTTGTGCAAACATCAGCAGTGACACTCTCTCGCTGTTTCAAAGGGAGCATAGTATGCTTCAAAATCAGAATACATTTAAACCTGACCACATTTTCTCCCAAATTTTTCTAAATATATTTAAATCAATTGGGATCACAAATCTCAAAAGGTTTGAAATTTATGATCGGGGGAGAGAATGTGATTTAAATATGGAATCTGATAAAATGTGATGATTTGGAAGTTAATGTATGCTCTCCAGTATGTGCCAAACCATTTTGTATATCAATGCACATATTGAGGGGGAGCAAATGGTTTTAAAAAAACAAAGGATTTGGCATCTCATGTGGCCGTGACTCTGAATTAACCAATGAATTGACGATAGCTAAAGTCAGTAGTCGAAAGGACATGTCCTGGACGGGTAATAATTTCAAGCCAGTTTATCTGGTGATGTAAGCGTGTCTCGCAAAGGACGTGTCTAAGTAGAATGTACCGATTTCGAGCGACTTTCCTTGAATGTGATCTGGACGGGTAATAATTTCAAGCTAGTTTACTAGTGATGTAAGCGTGTCTCGCGATGATCATGTTCTTGGAAAATCAATCAATTCAAAAAGTGCGAGCTCTGCCTAACATGTGCAAATTTATAAAACAATCAACCGAGCACATGTTGAGGGGGAGCATTTGAAAAATATAAAACTCTCAAGTGTTTGCAAAAATGTGTTTCAGAATCATGAACACTTTGAGAGATTTTTCAAAGATTTGGTTTATGGCAATCGTGGAAGTACACCAAAGACCGACCATTTTAATTAATGCATGGAGTTATAAGGATGGTTAGGTTAGGCTCAAGTTCCCACGATCCCGCCAGAGCCGGAGGGATCTACCCAGGGACAATCCACTAGTTAGTGTAGAAGTCCTTAGGTATGATTAAAAAGGAGAAAAGAGGATAAGGGAAAAGTGCCGACTGAGATGGAGCTAGTACTGGAACAAACCCAACAAGGTACTAGTAAGGAAGTCTCGGTAAGCACTGAAGGGGTTGAAGAATGAAAAAGAATAGTAAAGATAAAGGGAGAAAAGAAATAGCCCTCCTTACAACTTAGGCAGAAACCGGGTCAATACATATGCTGTCAGAATCACTTAGTTGATTGCTGGCATTGAAGACAAAGTATCATGGACCCAGTGATACGCTGCACAACCCTCCCTAGCCACTCAAGGTCCCTCAAAGGATTCTTGTTTCAATTGTCACGGAGTTCAATACATTCCTATCGTCTCTCTCACTCCGAGTTAGATGATATTGAATAGGTGGCAGTTCTCTCCAGCCTCCGCTCACTAAATCAATACGCACAATAGAGTCTAGAGCCACGAGATACATAATAAGATCTCATAGGGACACGAATTATTTCTACACTGGTTGTTCAACATTAAGGACACCAGTTGTAATCTCATGAGTCCTACGCAGATCTTAGCAATCTGCCAGAACATTTATGAGGGAATTTACTTATGTAATTCTCAATGATTGAATGGAAATTCCTGCCAGGGTCAACATCAAGCAGCCCTGAAAGCAGGTCACTTCGGTAATTCCTCGTGGATTACGCTTAGTGGTCGCGGCGGTTTCAACCGGTCTACAGTCGTGGAGTGATCTCCAGCGACTCACCTAATCGTTGATTTACTACGGTAAAATCTTAAAAAGCCCTCTGTGGGTTTTCGATTAGGAACGGTCTTGGTAAGGATTAGAGAGAGTCTTCACACTATGCTGTTGACGATCTCGAAGTCCAAACTTGTAAGTACCGGTCGAATTATTGCTAACTGTCGTATGCAGGAATTTCTGGCGGATGTTGCTGTGGAATGCTGTAGCTGGTTGCTGTTGTAGCTGGTTGCAGAAAAGATGCCAATCCATCACCACATGTTCACACTACATCATCATTGTTATTCAACAAAGTCATGATCAACCTAAAGACCTTCAACACGGCTTCTGCTAACTCTGATGCTGAAGATCATGACACCAACCAGTGTGAGCATGTCGGCGCGAAGATTATCACATCACAAGGAAACATATTGCTGAAAGATGACTTGAATACAAATGTTGGATGATAAAGTCGAAGAATACTCAAAGATCATCCAAGACAATCGATCAGTCATCAAATCATCACTGCTGAATGCACAAAGATACTAGAGTGTGAAGAATCAAAGACTACGAGCTATAAAGACAAGTTCAGAAGAAAGAATGCTAGAATTTGAATTATTATTTCCGGGGTGACCTCCCTTAGGGGGAGATTGTTAGGAATAAAATATTCAGATGAAGGCTCGGTCACCCCGAGCATCTAATTAGCATTTCTATAGCTCGTAGGCTTATCTATATTAGCTTAGTATTATTAGTATTAGTATTAGTCGTATCTATATTTGTGGAGTGGGTCGGGGCTTTCCCCACTGTCAGCTCGCTCCACAGTCCACTAGGGACATAATATGTAGTAGTATATATATCCCTTCCCACACAAGGGAAGGGTTGGACCTTTTCACTTAATCTAATATTACTTGTGTTTCTCTCACTAAAAAGGCTCCCACTTCTCTCTAGAAATCTTCTCTTATTCGATCCATACAACCCTCAAACTAGAGATTCATGTATTGTGAATACCCTATCATCCCACGAGGTGATAGATCCTGCGGGTAGATGCTCTAGCCATTGACTAGCTTTGTCCCGCAGAGAGAATTGAAAGAGACGCAGTCAGGTCGTCTCTCGAGTGGCAACATCAAGGTCTATAGAATCAACGATTTTGAGAAAGTCCTTGAGATGTTGATTAGGATCTTCGGAACGAAGTCCATGGAATGCGCATCCGCTTTGCACCAACCGGATGGTTTCGGATCGCAAGGGAGTGACATTGGCTCCTTGAGTGAGCTCAATGGTGTTTCGATAGCCATGGTGGCTAGGACGAGAGTAGTCTCCTAAGGTACGGGCTCTAGGAGGCGGGTGTTGTTGTGGTGGTGGGTTGTTGGGATCAAGGATATTACCACCTTCCATGATGTCGGATGGTATTGGTTACGAACAAAGAAACGAAGAAAAAAGATAGACTAAATAAAATCTAGAAAAATAAAATAAAAATCTCACTAGAAAGGAATCTAGTGAGTAGACCTAATAAAATAAAAATTCAACCTAAACAATAACTATTCCCCGGCAGCGGCGCCAAAAACTTGATGCGTGGTTTTGCGACCTTACAACAGGTTTTACCTCTCGAGGGATCTCAAGAGGCTTGCAATCCCCACCAGGCAGTGTACCTGACCGATGTAGTATAGTGAAGTGGCAAGTACCGGGGGATTGATCGTTCTCTAGGGGAATAGTGTCGTTAGGATTGAAAAACTACTCTAATAGGTCTAAGGGTGAGGGAAGATTCTTTTTGTATTTTTATAATTTTATGAAAGCAAGTAAAATCTCGGGTTTGAAAGAGTGGGCGGAATTAGTTGCTAGTCAACTAACCCAAATAACTACAAATGCAAATAAAATAAAATAACTGAAAATGAAAAGGTCGTGGAACTTATATGGGGAGAAATGTGTTTACTTAGATTTCCTTACTCCCTAACTATCTTTTACCGGTTGATCAGTGTGTATTAATTGCGTGGATGACGGGTGTATTCCTTAATACCAATCGTGGGGTGGCGTACGTACTTCCCCAACTCTACAAGCTCCTACTTCACTCCTATGTCGAGCCGGCTAAGAAGCTCCTAACATGGGATCACTAGAATTCGCTCATGCATTAAATACAACCATAATAACCTTAGTACGCATTGGTTCATGTTTCTTAAGACGTTCAAGCAAATTACCGTATAGGAGGTTAGCCAGTTTTCTTAAGCCTAACATCGATAAACAATCATCCAATACAATTAATAACACACTAACAACTAATAATCAATAGTTAGGTTTCATTAGATCTAAGCAAACACAAGATAAATCTAGCCTAGCATGTTAATCAAAAGACAAGAACAAGATATAATCAAACAACACATAGACATATTGATTGATTAAGTGATTACTTATCTTCAATTAAACATGGGAGATCCAAGGGTATGAAAACCCTTAAAAATGGCAGAAATTCGTCTTAGGGTTTCTCCTCACAAAGTTGCACACTAATGACAAAAAATTGTAAAACTATATATAGAACTTAGTGGCTGACGGCGTCACGTTATAGATCTTGACGCCGTCACCTGGCCGTGGCTAGGGTTCCCGGATGGTCTTCCTGACGCCGTCCCTCTTTAATCCTCCAAAATCATCCCTGGCTTATCAAAGCTTGACGACCTTCTTGACGCCGTCCCCCTTTAATCTTCCAAAATTTCTCTGGCTTATCAAGGGTTGACGGCGTCACAATAGAGCTTGACGCCGTCAATTGTACTTTCCAGCATATTTTTGAGACTTTGTCGTTTTCTTCACTTTTATGCTCCAAAAACGTCCAAAATGCTTTCTTTTCCAGATTTCTTCTCCAAAGTACCTAAAATGACAAAAGGAACGATTTAGGGCAATATTTGATCAAATAAATACGATTTAGGGCTTAAATGACCCCCTAAAAGCGGTACACTTTTTGCTTCATTAGCGGCAAAACCTTTAAGCCAGGAGACTTTGTGTACCGCAACAACGATGCTAGCCTAGTTGAGAGCACCGGAAAGCTAGGCCCCTAGTGGGAGGGTCCGTACGAAGTTGTGGAAGCATTAGGAAAAGGAAAATACAAACTCCGGAACCAAGATGGACAAGATCTACCCCGGACATGAAACATCCGGAATCTCAAAAAATGTTACTTGTGATTTAATGCAAGTATTCCCATCTTTTGTGGCTGACCGCGGTTTAAATCCGACAGCGGGAATTCATTGTAGCACTTGCCATCTTTTATGTATATAGTTAACTAAATTAATGATATGTGGAGTCCGATCAACTCCACAAATTTTCTAAAAATTTACTTGTCATTTTTTTATTTGTCATATGCATACGTAAGCCGGAAAACAACTCCGCAGTTCTAAAAATGCGTAAGAGGCATTGCAAGCCCGGCATGAGGACATTGCACCTCCAATTATCTAAGGCATATAAGTGGTATTGCAAACCCATTGACCTACCAAGCTATCCCCGGAAACCCTAAGTACGGACACACAGAGATAGTAAATTAAGTCCGGCCATATGAGCCCTGGCAAAAACAAATATATAACATAAAAAACCAAGTGTTAATACACATCAAAAAGGTTAAGTTATATTCAGTCAAGTTACAACATACGCAGATACATTAATCCAGATTACACAAAAAGAGTTTTAAGATTAAAAAGGTTCACAAAGTCGCGGCAGGGCAGATATAGTCAAAATATCCCCCATACAACAGCCGCAGAAAACTAATCCTCAAGATTTTGGGATTGGAGAACGGAGGGATCAAACATGTCATCATGTTTAACACCATCATCTCCGGATAAGCTGGTCTCCAGCCCAGAAGAAGCAACAATGTTCAAAGGCACAGCGAAAGCAGGTTCAACATTGGAAGTAGGCCCAGACCCGGTAGAAACAGGAAGAACAGCGGCAAGACCCTTGTTGCTATAATCAAACTCCTTCCCATACCTACTGTTCTTATACGCCTTATAAGTTTCAAAGGTCCTAGGACGGCGGGTGACTAGCCTGACTATGGCCTCCGGAAGAATACGCTCTTCCACAACCGAGGGTTTAAAAGTAAACTCCGTAGTCCCAGGGCAACGATCTTCCTCTAAAACCAGCTGCGCCATAATATATTCAAGGGGGTATCCTTACACGCCTCAAGAGAGTCCAGCAGGGGAAATGACACATTCCCTAGCCTCTCCACTGATTCATCAAAGCGCTTTTTTGCTAAAGGGTCGTAAGCTTCCACCTGTTCGAGTTTAACACCCTTGGCCCCATGAACGACCCCGGCCTCCAGCCCTTTACGGATCCCCTCCGCTATGGCTGCGGAAATGCACCCCCCAACTGATCTTCAATTCTTCGGATTCTTTAAATTTGAGAAAAGCATACCTGAATCCGTGACCAATAACCCAACGGCGACCCTCAACAGCCTTCAGACATTGAGGGAAGAGTTCCGTGTCAAACTCTTCATTAATGGCGATCAACCTTTTGTCCATCTCCGCCAAATGTTCCTCAAACACCGCACGGGCCATCTTCATGCTTTCCTCAATCTGAATGCTTACCTGCTGCTCCAATGTATCACAGATAACCTCCAAACCAGATATTTTTTGACTTAGCGCCTCATTCTTGCCGCGGAGCTCTATAATCTCTGAGGCCAGCTCCGCATTCTTTAGACCCAATGACCCAACCATGGACACTGACGGAGCCAACTTCTCAAGCTCAGCCCGGAGCTTACCCAGTTCCTCATCCTTAGAATTCACGGCCCCTTCCAGAGTAGATACCCGGCCGCGGAGCTCAGAAGTCCCAACACATTCACTCTCCAACTTGGCCAGGTTAGCCCTCAAATCAACAATCAGCTTCTCCTTCCTCTCCCACCATTTACTCAGCTTATCAGTCCGGTACAACTCGTTCTCCAACCGCAAATGATGCGTGGTTTTGCAACCTTACAACAGGTTTTACCTCTCGAGGGATCTCAAGAGGCTTACAACCCCACCAAGCAGTGTACCTGACCGATGTAGTATAGTGTAGTGGTAAGTACGGGGGATTGATCATTCTCCACAGGGAATAGTGTTCGTTAGGTATGAAAAACTACTCTAATAGGTCTAAAGGTTGAGGAAGATTCTTTTTATGTTTTTATATTTTTATGAAAGCAAGTAAAATCTCGGGTTTGAAGGAGTGGGCGGAATTAGTTGCTAGTCAACTAACCCAAATAACTACAAATGCAAATAAAATAAAATAACAAAAAATGAAAATGTTGGTGAAAACTTAAGTGTAGAGAAATGTGTTTACTTAGATTTCCTTACTCCCTAACTATCTTTTACCGGTTGATTAGTGTGTATTAGTTGCGTGAATGACGGGTGTATTCCTTAATACCAATCGTGGGGTGGCGTACGTACTTCCCCAACTCTACAAGCTCCTACTTCACTCCTATGTCGAGCCGGCTAGGAAGCTCCTAACATGGGATCACTAGAATTCGCTTGTGCATTAAATACAACCATAAAAACCTTTAGTACGCATTTGGTTCATGTTTCTTAAGACGTTCAAGCAAGTTACCGAATAGGAAGTTAGCCAGTTTTCTTAAGCCTAACATAGATAAACAATCATCCAATACAACTAATAACACACTAATAACCAATAATCAATAGCTAGGTTTCATTAGATCTAAGCAAACACAAGATAAATCTAGCCTAACATGTTAAACAAAAGACAAGAACAAGATAAAATCAAACAACACATAGACATATTGAATGATTAATTGATAACTTATATTTCAATGTAACATGGAAGATCTCAAGGCAAAAAGCCTTGAAAAAGATGCTAAAATCGTCCTAGGGTTTTCTCCCAAAAATTCCACACTAAGTCCTCTCCTAATGACAAAAAATTAGAAAACTATATATAGACTTTTGGATCTGACGGCGTCACGTTATGGAGTGTGACGCCGTCACCTCGCCGCTTTTAGGGTTCCCGGATGACCTTCTTGACGCCGTCCCTCTTTAGCTCTCCAAAATCCGTTCTGGCTTATCAAGGCTTGACGCCGTCAGACCTTGAACGTGACGCCGTCCCTCTTTGATTTAAGCCGTGACGCCCTTGATCAGGTTAAAGCGTGACGCCGTCAGAATTTACATGCAATTTTCACTGGCTTATCAAGAGTAAATTTCACGTCCACCTTTTCTTGCCAAGCCATGACGCCGTCCAGAGTAAAATCTGACGCCGTCAAGGGTAACTTTTAGCCGATTTTTGAGACTTTGTCGTTTTCTTCACTTTTATGCTCCAAAAACGTCCAAAATGCCTCCTTTTCCAGATTTCTCCTCAAAAGTACCTAAAATGACAAAAGGAACGATTTAGGGCAATATTTGATCAAATAAATACGATTTAGGGCTTAAATGACCCCTTAAAAGCGGTACACTTTTCGCTTCATCAAATACCCTTACACTTGAGATTTGCTTGTCCTCAAGCAAATGCGCTTTTATTCTAATCAAAATACAAGTTAGGGGTCATTTAATGCAAACATAAAAGTAATTACAACAAATAATCGTTCCACTTCAATCATAATAAGCACGGAGATTATAAACTAGCACCTCACAAGTAGTGTTTAGATACTCACATCTCTCAAGTGTCATCAAAATAAATCTCATAAATGAAAACGGATAATATCTCTCACTACCTGTCATAGCAAATAGATTACCATAGGCTTGGGAAAGGATCGAAAACCTCCTCCACTAGGCGTAAGCACCAAAGATAAACTATCAAAGAGGGCTTTTACATGGGTTATAACGTTAGGTGTAGGGAAAAGGAAAACACGGTTTTGTTGGATAAAGGATATTTTACTGGTGGCGAGTTAAAGATCTTGATCAATTACATGTACTATACAATGTTGCTAAGCCAAGACTCGACTCAATCTTAAGCTAGAAACAAAATAACAAAATAACAAAAACATAAAAATAAACATAAAATGAAACGGGATGGTAGTCCGTATGTTTTTTTCTATTTTTCTTTTTCTCATTTTTTTTGTATTTTTCTTGATTTTTCGATTTTTTTTTTTTTTTTTTTTTTTTTTTTTCATACACTATTGCCCTACCATCCAAAATAATACATCATAGGGGCATTGCATCCCCCTTACACTTGAACTTTTACATAACTTTACAAATAACTATTCTAATGACTCGAATTAAGATAATTGAAAAACTTGGAGTACTTTTTAAAATATTTAGCACATATGGGGGTAATAAATGATGTTCTTCCCCATTACTCCATTACACTAGTACTTTACCCATGAGTCCCAATCGTCCCAAAACAATATGTACAAGGATATGACTCGACTTAGCAACCATGTAATCAATTAGATAATTAACTTGGGTTTAAACAAATGTTGTCACAATAATGCACTAAAAATGAGTGCATACAAGGTAGGCTAAGGCGATTTGGGTGTACATTTTAGTGGGGTGTAACAAATTCTTCCTTTAAGTAAAATGCTTAAAGGTCGAAACGAAAAGATAGGCTCTGAAGGGTGTACTAGGGGTATCGTGTACTAAAAATGAGTACAACGCAAAGGGTGTGGGAGAATTACTTGACCAATGTAGCCAAAGTAATTATAACAAAAACACAGGTGTAAAACAATGGGTTAATCCTAATGCCTCTTATCATGTAGTAAATCTAACTACACGAATGTAGTCTCACTTGTGGCCTTGGAATGGTCCTAACGCAAGTTCTAGAATCTAAGTGCTACCGGTACACACATCATAGCATAAATACTTTTCCTACCAATTCTAGGGGCGAACCTCACATTTGGGGGTGGAAAATTTTTTTAGTGGTACGGTTTTTGTGCTAGTCATATAACTCCTATCCGTGAGACGCTCATTAAGATCAAAGTTTCACTCCTATATGTTGTAAAAAATTTTAAATTTGGCACTAAAATTACCTTAACAAGTATTTCTCTCAGTTTTATTACACATCTACTATTAAACAAACAAAAATCAAGCGTAATAACCTTAACAAGTATTTCTCTCAGTTTTATTACACATCTACTATTAAACAAACAAAAATCAAGCGTAATAGTATTCTCTAATCGTACTTTTACCCTCCCCTTACACTTAAGATGAACATTGTCCCCAATGTTCAAATAACAAGATGTAAAAGTAAAAAGTAAAAGAATGAAATCAAATACTCCCCTGATTCGCTCGGTGGATAATGAAATAACACGGTTAAATCTTCTTCCAAAGTAATGTTGAAGCTCCATGACTAATGCATCGCCATAAGCTTGATTCAAAACATTTCCTTGTCCAAAATAACCTGTTAAACCTGAGAAAACAAACACGAAAACCTGCATAACATCGGTGGGATAAATCTATATATAAGGATATAATGCTTGTGGAATGATAACTTTGCAGATTCCTGGAGATTATAAGTTGGAGATTTTAATAAAAACTTTTTAAAAACAAAATTTTCAAAAATTTCTGAAAATTAAATCTGACGCCGTCAGGTTATAAACCCTGACGCCGTCAGAAATGACCTGACAAAAATTTTCATTTTAAGTTTCCGGAAAATTTCTGGAAAAACCTTTACCTTACTTCCTGGAAATCCTGCAAAACATCATTATGACTCGATACAAGCATTTGACTCAAACAAATACGAATATGTATGTTAATTTATTATTATTACGATTCATGTTAATTTGTGTTCTAATAAACCGATTTAGATTTCCCTTACACTTAACTTTTGCAAAATACCTTTATATGTAGTTAAGACGAAGTTAAAAACAAAATAAAGCATTTTCACAACTTAGTTTTTAACATGAATCAATAGGAATAAAAATTAAACATACATACGGAAACAAATAAAAACAAACAAACAAACAAATAAACACATAAAGCAAATAAAATAACAATCAAATGAGGCTAGCATGCGATAAATAAAATCAATGTAACAAATGTTTTAAGGCAAACAGATGCCTTCCCTAAATTATTACAGACCATATTGTTTCAACACATACAACCAAATATCAAATTGTTCAAACATCAAAACATCAAATCACATCATCACTGGTGTGGGGGACCTTGGCGATAGTCGTAGCCTGGAGGGAGGTGCCCGTAGTACCCATAAGGTGGGTAATCCTGCTCACGACCCGGGAAAGGGTCAATCTGCAGATGTGGGTCCAACTGATCACGTGTAGATAGATGCTGCATCTGACGAACCGTGTGATCATACATCCAGTCGAACCTCTCGTCCACCCTGGTCCTCCAAGTATCAACCTGGCCCATCCAGGTCCCCTGGTGAGCCTGCCAATCCCCCCTGCTCATATGCCGGTAGTAATCAGCTGTACCGGCCTCATAACCCTCATGCTGCTGCTGCTGGGGCTCCTCCTCCTCCTCATCATCCTCATCATCATCATCTTCAGCTCCGGCTGGATGATACCACATAAAGGACCCATCATGCATCTCCATAATCACCTCCATCTGCTTCAGGGACCTCTCCTTCACCGTCCTGCATGCATCACCACTCAAATACCTCATGACCTCGGGCCTGAGGACTCCATAAGATTGGGCCAGCCGGGTGATAAACATCCCACCATAAATCCTGTCTCCTTCCCTCTCCCCAACTCCACCATGCATAAAGCTAGCAACCTAAAACGGGATGTTGCAGTAAACATCATTAGAGTAAATGGTGTACAGGTAGAAGAGATCAGAAGCAGTGACACGGTGGTGAGAGCTGTGACGCCCTGTCAAGCTGTAGGTGAGGCATCGATGAGTCAACCAAACCCTAGGATCCCTGATTTGGGATGCCACAGTGGTCGATGTGTATACCCCATCCCCAATAGTCTGCCAGAACATGGAACACCTAAAATCATTCTTCATCGACTCCCCATGCAACAACCTCTGCATGAACCCTGCCTGAATGGTATCATGCTGATCGTACAACCCAAGTCTCCACCCAAACTCAGTAACCGAACACGTCCTTAGCTCACCCCCCAGCCTGAAATAGATCGTGGTACTGCCTACATCGGTCCTTGCCTCAGCCATGTCAAAATGAAAGGTGGCAAAGAATTCACGTACCAATTCCTCATATACCGGCTCCTGAATTTTAAACAGTCTTTCCCACTGAGGGCCGGTAAACCCATCCGTCTGAAAACTTTGGAGAAAGGTCTGCTCAAGACCTTCTCTCCTCAGAAAGTTCCAATCAACTACGGCCCCATTTTCGACCTTGTGTAGTAGCAGTTGTGCGTATTTGCTTGTAGCAACATCGTTGTCAAAGACACCCCAACTGAGGACCGTATCCCCAAAGTTCTCTTGTTGAGATCGGGAAGAACTTCCTCGGCTGGGTCTTTGACGCTTACTCATTATCTGGAACAAAGGAGGAGGAACAAAAGTGTTAATATGTGAATTAAAGACTTGGTGGCGTATCAGACAGGTCTGACGCCGTCACCCTTTGATAGGTGACGCCGTCAGGTTCAACCAAATTTAAATCCGAAATTAAGAGGGAAAAATCAATATTCAAACTTTAAGCTTATAAACCAAACGCCCTTTTTTACAGCAAAATGGGTGATTGGGTCATAGGTTATGGTTCAAATTCGTGGCCTCCCCATTAGTGAATAGACCCAATTGATTGCCAATCATCAAATGCTTTAATTATTGTTAAACAACACTAATTAAAACACATTATGAGTTCTAAGCATGAATCAATCCTAGGGTTTCACGAGTTGGGGATTTTTGAAATTTACAAATCCTATGAGTAATTGAAGCGAAAAGAATGAGTAAAAATTACTTACCACGTGAAGATTGGTGACGAAAGTCGGAGAATTAGATCCTGGAAATTCGAAGGTGGGGTTGGAGTGGATATGGTTTGTGGGGTTTGTGATGAAAGTGATGGAATTAAAGTTATTATTGCTGTGCAGACGGGGTGACGGCGTCACGTTCAAATTCTGACGCCGTCAGATTAGCGTATTTTACTACTTTGTGCAAGTTTACAAATGAGCCCCTCGTACTTTAAGAGAGCAGCTAGTCAGGGTCAATAATCCTGATAGCTAGTCTCGTTAACAAGTTCCTCCTGGGTCAAATGTTTTGTTACTGTCACGGGATGTGGTAAAATGTTGAAAAGGTCCGGTTGACGTCACATTCAGGTTCCAATCTCCGTCACGGCAGGTATTCAGGGAGTGTGAGGAGCTTTTACAGGGGGTTTTCGAAATGAGGATGTGCTTTAATTGAGTTCTTCTCACACCTGGCTTAAAGCCAAAAGATCGTTTCCTAGCCTCATGAAAGTTAGGGAGCGTGAAAACCATGCTTCCCATGAAAATGCTACGATCTTGAGAATTCTTTTTCTCGCGAGAGGATCCAAATAGATAAGAGGGTTTTAAAAGTGAAGGCTCGGGGAGAGGGGTTTCATCATCCCATTCGTTGTATGGTTCATTAGGGACCGGGAGTTCAAAGATCTTCTCGATCTTTTTATGTGAGGCTTCTTCCCTATTTTCTCCTTTATTCTCACAATAAATTTTTCTGCTAGTTCCATGAACATATCTTGGGTGTTTTTCAAGTGTGTTTCTAATTCCTTGATACGTCTCTCTTGGTTGTTCACGAAAGTTAGCATTATCCCTTCATATTCATCTTGTCGTGAGAATTGATGAAACGTATGTTTACCAATTGTGTTCACGCACTCATCGGGATTTTCATCAGCCGTAGGTGTCTCAGCTTTCATTAAGCTCTCAACCTGCCTTTTTATGTTTTCGAACAGCTGTTCTTGGGTTGCACTCATGCCATTTAAAATCCCTTCTCCCGAGAACGTTGAGTCATTCCATTCTTCCTCTTCGTATTGTGCTAAGTCCTCAATGACTTCCCAGCACTTATCGACACTGAGCCTGCTCAATCTCCCATTGGCGGCGTAATCTATGGCTCTTCTAGTTTGATGATTGACACCATCATAGAAGATTTGGATTTGTAGCCAAGGATCCATGCCATGGTGAGGGACCTTTCGGAGTAAGTCCTTGAATCGAGTCCATGCCTCGTAGAGAGTTTTGCCTTGACGTTGTTGGAACATCAAGATATCATTCCTTAGCTTGTTAGTTCTTCCCGGTGGGAAAAACTGAGCAAGGAAACGAGTGGTGAGATCATCCCAAGAGGTGATGGATCCTGCGGGTTGACGTTCTAGCCACTGGCTAGCTTGATCCCGCAGAGAGAATTGAAAGAGACGCAATCGGGTTGTCTCTCGAGTGGCAACATCAAGGTCTATAGAATCAACAATTTTAAGAAAGTCCTTGAGGTGTTGATTAGGATCTTCAGATCGAAGTCCATGGAATGCGCATCCGCTTTGCACCAACCGGATGGTGTCGGATCGCAAGGGTGTGATATTGGCTCCTTGAGTGAGCTCAATGGTGTTTCGATAGCCATGGTGGCTAGGACGGGAATACTCTCCTAAAGTACGGGCTCACTACAAGAAAAATGGCTTTTTAGGACCCCCATAAGCGTCATAAAATGGTACTTTTTAGGACCTTTCATTTAATAGGACCAAGGATGAAAGCGTTTCATCTCGAGCGGTTGTAATAGGTCCAAAGCGTCCTAACCCTTATGAAACCAATTTTATGGTCGTAATATATGTCTATGAACAACACAAATAGCGTCCTAATAAAACCATATTAGGACACTTTTACATTGTTTTAACATGTGATTACCTACTTTTAATCTTTTGAAACACATAAAAACGTCCTAAAAGTATTGTTAGGACGCTTACGATGTAACATCATAGCTATTTTAGCAACCAAGAAAAGGGTCCTAATAACTCAAATAAGATTATGATACCAATTTTATGGTCGCATTTTACGTCTATAAACAACACAAATAACGTCCTAATAAAAACATATTAGGACACTTTTCCAATGTTCTAACATGTGGTAACCTACTTTTAATCTTTTGATACACATACAAGCGTCCTTTAATGTTAATTCTTAGGACGGTTATCATATACCATTATAGTTACTTTAACACCAAGAAAAGGGTTCTAATATCTCAAAAAAGATTATGAAACCAATTTTTTGGTCGTATAAAATGTCTATTAACAACCTAAATAACGTCCTAATAACAACATATTAGGACACTTTTACAATGTTAAGCGTCCTTAAAAGTTTATTGTTAGGACGATTAATAAGTTTAATAGGACAATTTCAAAATCCTGACAAATCATATGATAGGACGCTATTTTCAGCATGCACACTCTATTATTACGATATGAATAAAAGATCAACTAATTATTAAATGAATAAAACAAAATTGTATTTCAAATAAGCAATTGTCATAACAAAAGCACTAAACATAAATAAGGTATAGACATTATCCAACATAAAGTCTTGTAACATTAAACTAGAATTAAAGCAACAAGAAGCTTAGTCCAGGGTCATCATGCATCCTTTCTCAATCGTCACGGACCACCTACAAATATACATCCATGTATAAGCATTAAGTTCCATGTTATTAAAACGAGGACGGCAGCGACCCGCCGCGTTGCGGCGGGGCAGCGACGTTGTAGAAAATTTCCGAGCGCTAAACTAACACAATATTCATAAACCTATACACAAAAAATGCTACGTCATTCAATCAACACCAAAAACTTATAAACATTTCACATAAAGTTCACTAATAAGCACCACAGAATACCGCAGGCTGTCATGCAGAAATCCTTTGATTCAACACCAGTAACCACTTCATCCTTGAAAGATAAAACCACGATTATCAGGCACATTGTCATGATGACGACAGATTATGTCACACTCCCACCTGATCGCAACCCATATAAAAAGATGTTAGATCAATGAAATCATTTACAGAGTCGATCACTTTTCATATTATGGAGAATCATAAAAAAAAAAACAACCAACTTAGTGCATCACTTGCGTCCTTTTTCTGTTGTGCAATAGGTATGTACAGAACCCATACGAATCCATTCATATATAGATGGCCCTAGATGACAGTGATACCTCACGCACAAAATCTGATCCAGAAATCGGTATGACTGACCCAAACTTGGCAATTTTCACAACTTGCTTCATCTCTGCTAACCTCTTTCTCCTTCAATACACCGACGGCGCCTGCAAAAACACCACAAAAAAATTTTGTCAGCGCGTATGAAATAAAACCGCTGCACAAACACATTGATCCTATGACAGACAAATGCAGTTAAAATTATGGCAAAGGGCCATTATTGTTGTCGGTATTTAAGCCCAATCTATATGGCAAATTTCAAAAACCCAATAATAATAAAAATTGAAAAAGTATGCTGCCTAAATTTAAAGTCTAGTAATCAACTTGAGCCCAAGTTCTATACCCTGCTGCCCTAACCCCTGCAACTCACAGCGACTCAGATTTCTTATTCCAGACGACCATAATCAGGTATATATAGTTTCTTTTATTTAAATTTGAATGATGTTATGTTTTGGTATGCTGGTAATACAAAAGTTAAAAAATAACACGTTGATCCTTAGTTTCTAAAAAATAATAATAATAATAAATAAATAAAAAATAAAAACAAACACAAACACAAAAAACCTGCACATATAAGACATTGCAATGAGAATGGCAGTTGCAACATGATGGCCCATAGACACACCAAAATCAGATCACCTAGTTTCTCAGAAAATCAGAGCAAAGATGTAGTACGTATAGAATGCACACGTATACTGTATACATATACAGACATTTCAACTTCAACCTGGAAAACCATTAAGGAAAATTAGTTATTTATTTAACATTAAATATGGATAATGTAAAATAAGAGGAGAGCTTACTTCATTTTCTGGTCAGGCCATCTCTTGTCACCGGGTCCTAACCAAAAATTGTTTGTGTTAGTAAACCACGGTTCATTGTAAGTAACAGCCAGGGCTAGGATTTCTGCTGAAAGGTAATAAACGCATTTCCAAGCTGATTCTTTAAATTTCCGTATCCTCTTATTCCTGTCATCTGTGTCAACGCTAATATTCTGCTGCCCCTTGTCAAATATTAACCACCTACCTACACGCTGCAACACGTGACTTTGATTATAAACACATCATTATGTTGATTAATCATTAGTACGGATATTCCTAGATATTCAAATGATATATAGTCAATTGTGTGTGACAATAAATTCTTGATTCCATATTTTTCAAAATCATTAAAGTAATAAAAGCACATTTTCTCCTTTAAATCTGGTAAAAAGCATGCCCAAGAGTCCAACACTGGATAGTACCCATGTTTTAACCCGTTAAACATTACTGAATTGCCTTTTAGGTCTCTAACAGATGCCTATTGTGACATTTACTCAAGAAAATCAATGTAAGTTCTTATAATTGATACATTTTCATACCTTAATGTTCTTCAAAGGGACGCACGAATTTTTCCAAAAAGTAAGCACTTTGTTTTTATCCTAATAGTCCTGTATCTGCTTAAAAATAAGCAGATAACGAAAAAACATAGCGACATTACGGCATTACGGTCGTGTAAACTTCATACTTACCTTAAAAGTAGAATGTATATATGATATGCTTAAACTTGATATTGGTCACCCTCTGTTGCTGCTTTAAAAGTAGCGTCATGTTACCACATTGGTCTTCTCTTCTCGGGGCTCTCCTGCTGAAGCTTCACCATGACTGCAAGGTGTATAAATTCAGTACGGAGGATAACAGATATAGTTTAAGAAAGATAAAAGAAAGACGGTAATTTACGACATGTTTTGTTTGGGGCAGTGTACGATTCAGCTTAGGAATAGTTAACCTGTTGTCAACCTCCGCTACTACACGACCTGCAAAGCAAATTTCGTAATTAGTTTCGCTACTAAAGAATACAAAACATTTAACGAAGTATCGGTTACGACTTACAAGAACATTTAACGAGAAAAGTTGTGCCACAATGATTCCAACATTTATTTTTATTTTTTGGCCTCATTCTTATATATTTCGGCATGTGAACTAAGGATCCTAACAGCATTATCATGTATAACATTAATTTAGCAAATATAATACAACAAACATCTCTTTAGAAGGCTCAAAAAAAAAGAAAAAAAAAAACTAAAGGAAATAAAAAAACCATTAAACACCTATGTTTTCTTCTTTTCAGTGTGGTGGTGTCTCGGTGGTGGCGCGTGTCGGTGATGTGGAGGGAGCCAAGAGCTAAAACAATCCAGAAATGATGGGAGTGTGCCGATCTATCGAATCGGCGAACAAAATTATTCACCGGAAAATATTCCGGCAGGCGGTGCCGGAATCTGCTGGTGATCGTCGGAATTTACGAAGATCCAGCCAAAGGTATAGAGAGAGAAAGACTTTGGTGTGAGTGTGTGTTTTTATAAAATGAAACAAAATAAAATTATTTTAGTTTAAATATTAAATAAATGAGTAGGGGTTAAAATGAAAATACAAAATATGGGGGTGGGAAATGTAAAATAGAGGCGGAGGGGGTATTTCTGCCAATCTTGGCTAATCTTTTCACGAAATCACTCCGGGGCTAATTCGACATAGCAAACAGACTCGAACATTTACGAAACTTGCGCCATCGTTCACAAAATCATTTTTCCAACAAAAACGAGTATAAATATGCATAACTTTCAAAAATTCAATATATTTGACAAATGTGATACGTTTCGAGTTTTCTAGATTATACTGGTTTCTTCTAAACTTTATTATTGTTTACTAATTTTTTTTCCGAATACATGTTACTAATAACTTTTGTTAAAAATAGTTATTATCTTAATATCAGTATTGTTGTACTTTTTTTAGATTAATGTGTTTAGATTAATGTGTATTTTTTTAAAAAAATAGTACATTTTTTTCTTTTGAATTTAAAAAAAATAATGAAAAATAATTTCGAAAAAATAATGTTTTGAAAAAAAATATATTAAAAAAAAAAAAAAAAAAAAAAAAGGTTAATTTTCAAAAAAAATATTTTCACGCTACTGTAGCTTTTTTTTTTTTTCCAGGGAAAATAATTTCGAAAAAAAAAATTTTGAAAAAAAAAATATATAAAAAAAAAAGTTTTTGAAAAAATATTTTCAAAAAAAAAATATAAAAACTTTAAAATTAATTTTCCTAAAAAAATTTATTTAAAAAAAAATTCTAAAAAAAATACAAAATAATCGTGAACCTACAAAACGTAAAACAAACATCGTACAACAAAAAACAACTATCTGAACAACTCGCTGCAACGCGCGGGCTTCCCTGCTCGTTGACTATAAGTATTAGCATTAGCTTTTTTATTAAGATCAGTAAGATATACCATCGTCCATGAAAATTGCAACCATTCCATCATGGGATGTCACAATAATAATTACAACCTTTGACCACTATATAGTATGATTAAGTATTTAACTATCAACAAATGTCTAATATAGTCTTAAGGAATTACCAAATGGATACACCAACACCCTTTTGAGAATTATCTTCCCAGTTACAAGGCAGACAGAACCTTTCATAATTTCAAAAACCTTAGAGAAAGCATATGATGATACATACATGCAAACACTAGCGGATGTTATAAAATCACATGTTGTTTCAAACATTAGTTTCGGTGTCCGTACGTATGCTAGGAGTTCATTTTTCACCACAAGCAAAATAAGCATCGTATAAACTTCAATAAGCACATATTCTGTCTAGTAAACACTTCTATACTCAGTGGGTGTTTGGGATTGCTTATTTTGTCTGCCTTTCTGCTTAAAAATCAGTTGAGAAGCAGTTTTGATATCCAGACAGTTTCTGCTTATCTGCTTATTATTAAGCAGAAAAAACAGCTTATCATAAGCAGTTTTCGTAATCTGAAAAACCATTAATGTGGCAACAAAAAAGCTCGGTGATAGGTTGTTCACTGTTAAATAGTGACTGTTATTGCGAACACTAGTTTTTGTATGCGCATATACAGCTTCAAAAAGCACATAACCTGCCAGGAAAACAATCTATCCTCACTATAAACACAACAATCGCAACTACACTAACCACCTATGCACAAAATATCTCAAATGAAAGTCATCATTAAATCTCTTAAGCCCAACAAACAATCACACAAACAAAAAATACCTCAAAATACACACGTATAAAATATGTCCAACACTTGATTCCATTGCATCATATAGCCATACAGTCTTTAACCGTATCAATATAAAAACATCAGAAAGACAACCTTAGCGCCGTACTGAGCCGAAAACCTCGACGCCCTCGTTCCGCCACTTCCGGCACCAATAACAAACAAACCAAAATAAAACTAATCATCATCATGATTATCAGTCTGTTCATTTCCATCAATGAGCATCTTCCTTAACATGCTAATCTAATTTGAACCGAGGCAACAAAAAGCAGATAAGCAAAGGTATATACAGTTCGGATCACCCAATCAGGTCGTGACTCATAATGAGTCATGACTCGACTCCATACGAGTCAAAATAATTAACAACAACACTAAACCCAATCAGGTCGTGACTCATAACCGAGGCAACAAAAAGCAGATAAGCAAAGGTATATACAGTATTTACACGTTTTCGTCCGTATTTACACGTTTTCGTCTATATTTACACGTTTTCGTCCGTTTTTACACTTTTTCATCCGTATTTACACGTTATCGTCCGTATTTACATTTTTTCATCCGTTTTTACACTTTTTCGTCCGTATTTACACGTTTTCGCCGGTATTTACACGTTTTCGTCCGTTTTTACACGTTTTCATCCGTATTTACACATTATCGTCCGTATTTACACGTTTTCGTCCATTTTTACACGTTTTTCTTAGTATTTACACGTTTTCGTCCGTATTTACACGTTATCGTCCGTATTTACACGTTTTCATCCGTTTTTACACGTTTTCGTATGTATTTACACGTTTTCGTCCGTATTTACACGTTTTCGTCCGTTTTTACACGTTTTCATCCGTATTTACACGTTTTCGTCCGTTTTTACACGTTTTCATCCGTATTTACACGTTATCGTCCGTATTTACACGTTTTCATCCGTTTTTACACGTTTTCGTATGTATTTACACGTTTTCGTCGGTTTTTACACGTTTTCATCCGTATTTACACGTTTTCGTCCGTTTTTACACGTTTTCATCCGTATTTACACGTTATCGTCCGTATTTACACGTTTTCATCCGTTTTTACACGTTTTCGTATGTATTTACACGTTTTCGTCGGTTTTTACACGTTTTCATCCGTATTTACACGTTTTCGTCCGTATTTACACGTTTTCATCCGTATTTACACGTTTTCGTCCATTTTTACACGTTTTTCTCAGTATTTACACGTTTTCGTCCGTATTTACACGTTATCGTCCGTATTTACACGTTTTCATCCGTTTTTACACGTTTTCGTATGTATTTACACGTTTTCGTCCGTATTTACACGTTTTCGTCCGTATTTACACGTTTTCGTCCGTTTTTACAAGTTTTCATCCGTATTTACACGTTATCGTCCGTATTTACACGTTTTCATCCGTTTTTTACACGTTTTCGTATGTATTTACACGTTTTCGTCGGTTTTTACACGTTTTCATCCGTATTTACACGTTTTCGTCCGTTTTTACACGTTATCGTCCGTATTTACACGTTTTCATCCGTTTTTACACGTTTTCGTATGTATTTACACGTTTTCGTCGGTTTTTACACGTTTTCCTCCGTATTTACACGTTTTCGTCCGTATTTACACGTTTTCATCCGTATTTACACATTATCGTCCGTATTTACACTTTTTCGTCCATTTTTACACGTTTTTCTCAGTATTTACACGTTTTCGTCCGTTTTTACACGTTTTCGTCCGTTTTAACACGTTTTCGTCCGTATTTACACGTTTTCGTCCATATTTACAGGTTTTCGTCCTGATTTACACGTTTTCGTCAGTATTTACACGTTTTCGTCCGTATTTACACGTTTTCATCCGTATTTACACGTTTTCGTCCGTATTTACATGTTTTCATCCATTTTTACACGTTTTCATCTGTATTTACACGTTTTCATCCGTATTTACACGTTTTCGTCCGTTTTTACACGTTTTTCTCAGTATTTACACGTTTTCGTCCGTATTTACACGTTTTCGTCTGTTTTTACACATTTTCGTCCGTATTTACACGTTTTTGCCGGTATTTACACGTTTTCGTCCGTTTTTACACGTTTTCATCCGTATTTTTAGTACCCCCGTAAGAAAAGTGGCTTTTTTTGGTGCTATTTACACGTTTTCGTGTATGAGTTTATAGTACACACCTAAGTAAGTCATATGTATTGCACATCATACGTTCTTACACGAAAACGTGTAAATACCGGCGAAAACGTGTAAAATGTATGAAACCAATTTTTTAAGTGTATGAGTTTATAGTACACACCTAAGTAAGTCATATGTATTGCACATCATACGTTCTTGCACCAGATGCAATGTCGTATTACACTATCACATAATAAGGAGTGTTCTATTATGGCGTATGATAATAAAACCACAACAAATAAGCGTACTATAAAGGTTAATGTTAAAAGACACAGGTGTATCAATCTATGGTACCCAAGTATCAATCTATGGTACCCAAGTATCAACTGTCATATTAACTTATGTTTTAATAATACATTTGCGAATAAGCGTTCTAAATAATTAATGTTTTATGACTTATGTATCAAGTGTCCTATTATGGTGTATTGTAATAAAGCCATAATGAATATGCATCCTTTAAGGGTCCTATTAAGTTTTGTTATAATAAAACTTTTGCAAATAATCGTTTTAAAAAAAATGATGTTATATGACTCAAAAATGAAATGTCCTATTATGGTGTACAATAATAAAACCATTGTACATAAGCGTCCTATAAAGGTTAACGTTATAATACCCACATGTCAAAGGTCCTATTAAATTTTGCTATAATAAAACTTTTTGTGAATAAGCGTTTTAACTAACTGATGTCTTATGACTCAAAACTCAAGTGTCCTATTATGTCTTATTAGGTTATGTCATAATAGGACATCTAGTGATCAAGTGTCGTATTACACTATCACATAATGGGACACCAACAACTAAATGTCTTATAAAGTAATTTATTAGGATGCATATTTTAAGCGTCCTATTAAGGTTATGTCATAATAGGACATCTAGTGATCAAGTGTCGTATTACACTATCACATAATGGGACACCAACAACTAAATGTCTTATAAAGTAATTTATTAGGATCCATATTTTAAGCGTCCTATTAAGGTTATGTCATAATAGGACATCTAGTGATCAAGTGTCGTATTACACTATCACATAATGGGACACCAACAACTAAATGTCTTATAAAGTAATTTATTAGGATCCATATTTTAAGCGTCCTATTAAGGTATATGATAATAGGACATCTAGTGATCAAGTGTCATATTACACTATCACATAATGGTACACCAACAACTAAATGTCTTATAAAGTAATTTATTAGGATCCATATTTTAAGCGTCCTATTAAGGTATATGATAATAGGACCCCAAATCATCGACCATCCTATTATATAACTTTTTAGGACATTGCCTAAGTAGCAAATATTTAAAAAGGACCCTAAATGCTCATATGTCCTATTAAACAGTTTTTTAGGACTCCATTATCATAGCGTCCCACACAAAGGGTCCTAAAAAGCCACTTTTGTTGTAGTGGCTCTAGGAGGTGGTGGTTGTTGTGGTGGTGGGTTGTTGGGATTAAGGATATTACCATCTTCCATGATGTCGGATGGTATGGTTATGAACAAAGACACGAAGAAAATAGATAGACTAAAGAAAACCTAGAAAAATAAAACAAAAATCTCACTAGAAAGGAATCTAGTGAGTAGACCTATAAAATAAAAATTCAACCTAAACAATAACTATTCCCCGGCAACGGCGCCAAAAACTTGATGCGTGGTTTTGCAAACTTACAACAGGTTTTACCTCTCGAGGGATCTCAAGAGGCTTACAACCCCACCAGGCAGTGTACCTGACCGATGTAGTATAGTGTAGTGGTAAGTACGGGGGATTGATCGTTCTCCACAGGGAATAGTGTTCGTTAGGTATGAAAAACTACTCTAATAGGTCTAAAGGTTGAGGAAGATTCTTTTTATGTTTTTATATTTTTATGAAAGCAAGTAAAATCTCGGGTTTGAAGGAGTGGGCGGAATTAGTTGCTAGTCAACTAACCCAAATAACTACAAATGCAAATAAAATAAAATAACAAAAAATGAAAATGTTGGTGAAAACTTAAGTGTAGAGAAATGTGTTTACTTAGATTTCCTTACTCCCTAACTATCTTTTACCGGTTGATTAGTGTGTATTAGTTGCGTGGATGATGGGTGTATTCCTTAATACCAATCGTGGGGTGGCGTACGTACTTCCCCAACTCTACAAGCTCCTACTTCACTCCTATGTCGAGCCGGCTAGGAAGCTCCTAACATGGGATCACTAGAATTCGCTTGTGCATTAAATACAACCATAAAAACCTTTAGTACACATTTGGTTCATGTTTCTTAAGACGTTCAAGCAAGTTACCGAATAGGAAGTTAGCCAGTTTTCTTAAGCCTAACATAGATAAACAATCATCCAATACAACTAATAACACACTAATAACCAATAATCAATAGCTAGGTTTCATTAGATCTAAGCAAACACAAGATAAATCTAGCCTAACATGTTAAACAAAAGACAAGAACAAGATAAAATCAAACAACACATAGACATATTGAATGATTAATTGATAACTTATCTTTCAATGTAACATGGAAGATCTCAAGGCAAAAAGCCTTGAAAAAGATGCTAAAATCGTCCTAGGGTTTTCTCCCAAAAATTCCACACTAAGTCCTCTCCTAATGACAAAAAATTAGAAAACTATATATAGACTTTTGGATCTGACGGCGTCACATTATGGAGTGTGACGCCGTCACCTCGCCGCTTTTAGGGTTCCCGGATGACCTTCTTGACGCCGTCCCTCTTTAGCTCTCCAAAATCCGTTCTGGCTTATCAAGGCTTGACGTCGTCAGACCTTGAACGTGACGCCGTCCCTCTTTGAATTAAGCCGTGACGCCCTTGATCAGGTTAGAGCGTGACGCCGTCAGAATTTACATGCAATTTTCACTGGCTTATCATGAGTAAATTTCACGTCCACCTTTTCTTGCCAAGCCATGACGCCGTCCAGAGTAAAATCTGACGCCGTCAAGGGTAACTTTTAGCCGATTTTTGAGACTTTGTCGTTTTCTTCACTTTTATGCTCCAAAAACGTCCAAAATGCCTCCTTTTCCAGATTTCTCCTCAAAAGTACCTAAAATGACAAAAGGAACGATTTAGGGCAATATTTGATCAAATAAATACGATTTAGGGCTTAAATGACCCCTTAAAAGCGGTACACTTTTCGCTTCATCAGCAAACGAACTTCAAAATTCAAACACACCTAACGAGCGGCGAGAAGATTATGCTCATTCATTAGGTCTTCGTCAGACATGTCCCTCATAACAGATGCATACGCTGGGGGTGCCACATTGTCAACAATACCGAGGCAGATCCAAGGGTCTTCCATCTTAAACCCATTAGTGGGTAACCATTTGGGGACATAAGTAGAAGAAGTCTCAACGGTGTCGACCGAGACGGACCGATAAAAATCCCTGGAATCACTCTGATGCTCTTCCTCGGCCTCAGCATGGCCGGACGTACCCTCCTGATGACCTGGTACCGGCTTCTCAGAGGGCCCCGAAGACTCCAAATGCACGGACTCAGTTTGATCCATGTCAGGTGCCTCAGAACCCGTACCCTCAGAATGTTCTTGAGAAAGGGTCTTGGAAGAAGAAGTAAGAACGGTAACATTCTTCATAATATTCTCATCTGTGTGAGGCCCGGAACGCTCTAGCTCATCATCTGACTCATCTAGAAGGTCATACGCGGGAGCCTCTTCCGGGGCAACTAAAGATAAAACGAATGTCAGTACAGACAACATACAAAAAAAAAGAAAGGAAGCAACTCATACATGATCCAGCCGCGGTCGCTTTGCGAACAAGTTTCTTCTTTTTCTTTGACTTTTCGGGCGCATTAAACGCCACCTTCCTCTTCCCAGCCTTTTTTCCAGCCTTAGCTACTTCTATTTCATCCACAACAGTGTGCTCCACAACCTTCAAAATGTCCTCGGACGGTTCGACAAAACGTCCTGCAGTCTCTGCCCTCAACGTTGGCTCATCCTTGTTCAAGGTGCGCTCTCCAGTCGTCACCTTGAACACATCTGGCTGATTGATGAAAGAAAACAAATCCATCTCTGCAAAAAACCAGAAAATAAATTTAGACGCGGAAGTAAACAAATAGAAAGCAGGGATAAAATAAGTCTAATACCCACCCAAATCATCCGACCATAAAAAGGTCGGACGGCAACTATCGTCATCCCAGGTTTGGCTTAAACCTATGACATTCAGAAAGACCTCCGGATACTTTTTGAAAGGGGCCCTATTGGTGTCATGGAGCCGCAACAGCTCTAGATCCAAACCCTCGTCAGAAGGGGGAGGGTCGCGGTCTATTGATACCCTTTCATACTATGGAATAGAGAGGGGAAAAATGGTCTTCTTCACAAAAAAGAAACGGTCCTTCCAGTTTTTGACCGAATCAAGCGCGGCAGTGTAACAGACGGGGACAACTAAAGATTTAGGACCTTTTCTCTTCTCTAGGGTCATCCAACCATGGTTAATGCCGGCATAATAGAACTTCCTAAATAATTTAACGGTAGGGACACCACCGTGGACGCGGCAAAGAATTTCAAAATGGCTAATCCTACATGATGACGTATCGTACGCATTCGGGTCACGAACCCGACCAATGGACGCTACTAACACTCAAGCCCATCATGAATGGGCTCAAGCCCATTACGCGTGGGCTATCTCGATAAAGATTTGGGCTTACAATGGCCCAAGTCCAAATTCTATTGTTAGTCTTGATCTCTTATTTACGGATAAGGATTGATATACCGAAGGGTAAGGAACACGAAACCTATGAGGACTTCGTGTATATATATAGGATATCTCGGCTCATTCAAGGTACGATCTAATAACCCTAACTCTTCAACTAAACCCTAAACTGATTACTTACTCTCACGCCGGAGGATAATCGTGGGAGACAATCCCACGATAAGCCTAACGGTGTCTTTCTGTTTTCTTAGTGCGCAGGTCTCAAGCATTAGGATCTAATTGATACGGAAACAAGGAACGCCCAACTTTTGTATCAACAAGTGGCGCCATCCGTGGGACCTTACATGTAACACCCCCAAATTTGGTTTTGTGGCAGCGGAAAATATTTGGGTGTTACACTGAGGATCGAAGTCAAAATTTTAGAAAATGGCTCGGGAAAGGCATTTTAAAAGTTATATGTCATTCAAAAGAAAGGTTTTAGTACAAGTTTGTAAAATCTGATTTGAAACTCCAAAAATTACAATGATTTGGAAAAGAATGACATATTTGATTTTCACACCATTTAAGTTATCAGAGTATATAAGATGCCCGCTCCATGTCTTGTCCTGCTCCGTTAGTTACCTGAAAGACACATGCTTAAAACGTCAACACAATGGTTGGTGAGTTCGTGGGGTTTGGTAGAAAATAATTTGCTTTCAAAAATGTCGAGAGTTGTAGAGTAAGTGTTGAAATAAATGCTAGTACTTATGAAAGTAACTTAACAGGTTTGCAAATTTGGGTAAAAATCCAAGAGTAAATCATTTATGACCTCTGACGATCATAGGCCCAAGTTTGAGTAAAAAGGAGTATTGTCGTTATATACTTGCAATGAAATAATGGTTCGACTTTTAAATTACGGTATGCCAACATTTAGTTGTTTTTATCATAAAACACAACTATGTCACATATAATTTTTAGTTAAGTTCCTAGTACAACACATAGTACAAATAATAGTATAAGGTCTGATATCTATCAGTAAAGAGTGATGGTCTACAGCTGTATCCAAATATATATAGGAAGACATATATATTCATAAGGTTATATTGTCCTAAGCCTCATGACGCGCAAAGCATTAACAAAGGTTCCGTAAAAACGGTAAGGTCACATCAAGTTATGATGGTTTGCCCCCAGGTAGTAGGTGATTGCCTCATCCTACTATTTATTCAAATATAGTGTATCTCGACTAAATACGACTAGCCCTAAGGCTTTCCGTCCATACTTAGTAGGATAGGTCGTCAGCCTCTACAGGTTTCGAAGCTGTCCACTATATTCGCGCTCACCGTAGTGATTAATGGCTCATGATCGAGGGACTTTATGGCAATATAGGTAAACTTAGGCAATATAGAGTTCAGGGGTTCATAGCATATATGTACTCTAGTTTTGGTTACTATTTCTGCTTGAAATGTAGAAATATCATAGTAAAGTTTAACGGTACATTCAGTTGTTAATTGTACACATATAATGAGTATCGTGTTACAACACGTAGTTTGAAAATGTTATGTTTCAATACAATGTTTAGCTAGGTAAGTGATTGGCAAGTATACAAGCACATATCCCTTTCAAGAGGGGTTTAAGACATGTAAAACACAGTTGATGGTTTCGAATAATTCATAAGAGATTCTCAGAGTATAAAAGTAATTTGAAACAGTTGAAGCATGTATCTCCCCCAAAGGAGTTATTAAAACAATTAATAAAAAGTAGGGGACCACGACTCACCTGGAGTGTAGCTGACAAGATAGGATTATAAGTTCAAGTAAGGCTTAGGGAAACGATCACGGAGACGTCTTCGATACGAGACCTGAATGTGAGGAATATCTAAGTATTCGACTTGTACTAACGATGCGTGTGAGCGTGAGAAATCATATAACGATTTGATGAAGTGAGTGTGATATGCTTAAAATGCCTTAAGTTAAGAAAATATAATATCATACAATGATATTATCTCGATCCTTATGTCACTTGACTCGAGGTATTATCGCCTCAAATTATGATGAAATGATATGCGAGTGAAATCGTTTAATATTTAACGAAAGTTAAATATATGCAACTAGAATGTAATGAATGCATGTGAAGTGATATGGTGATGAGAATGAGGATGTTAAGTGAAACATAGTTGGTCCTTGACCTTTCCCGATTTTATACTTTTTCCTAACTGTAATTGCGTTACGTCGTTAGTCCTTCGTTAAATATAAAGTTTAACAATATTCAAATGTCATTATAAAGCTTGGAATTTATTTAAAAGTCATTTTAGGTCCTTTAGAAATTGTTTTCACAGTTTCAGTACCCAGGTTTCACAATTTGACAGTTTTAGTCCTTATAGTTAAAATGCGTTACGTTTTAATCCAAAAATGTCTAAATGCTAAAGAAAGAATGTGCGACTTTTTACAAGGCTTATTTAAGATAAATGAAACTTATTTCATTAGCTTATTCGATAAATAGCTTATTTCTCATAATTGGGCCCTTAACGAGCTACAACGCTAAGTCCGTTTATGATTTCTAAATGTGTTTTAAAAATAATTTATGCGATTAACTTAGGCTACTTTAAAGGGTCGAATCATGATTATTTTGGTAAGATGTTTAAATGAAAAATGTAGTTTGTTACGTTGTGAAATGGTTCGCATAAAATTGGAGTAGTGTTCAATTAGTTGAATCGCGAGATATTGAACTGTTTCTAAGGCTTAGTTGGGTCGATCTTTGCTATACAAAACACTTAAGAAATTCTAAATGTTTTAAACTGTAGTCATACGTGTGATGTGGCTATCTTATGTATTCAAATGCTTAGAGTATAGCTTAGTGTTTATCACTTATGTTTATACGGGTGAGGGTTAACATGGGGTTGAATCATGCATGGCTAAATGTAAACGTGTGGGTAGGTGGAAGTTCGTCACCTTTGTGGTGGGTTACGAATGTAAACTAACTGTGTGACTATGTAACTGTTAGAATGAAGTAAGGATGGTGCATGATGGTGGGTTGACTATATATTGTTCGAGTGCAAAAGTTTTATGATGCAAATTGTGTTTTGTGTGTGTGAGAATTGGCAACAAGAAAATAAATGAGTACTTACTACTCCTTAGAAAAAGTAGTGAAGGGAGAGCTGTGATGATGGAGTGCGACTCAAGAAGGAAGCAGTGTTGATCGAGCAAAGCACAAAGGTGAAGCAGTAGCTGTAGCGAGCTAATAAGTTTTATGCACCTATCTCCTACTTGTTTTGTATATTCAGCAGAGACACAAGAGTGTCATGGGTCTTTTATGGTTATTTAGTGAGAGTTAGATAGGTGAGAAGTGAGGATACATTGCGTATGGATCCTTGGGCAGTGAAGTGTGCATGGATGAGTGGGTTTTTATAGAGGTAGTCACACTAAGTCTTGGACAAAAGTACCCTCCATGTTTCATCATTGAAGTCTACTGTGGGATAGAAATGAATGGTAACATCATTTTCTCTGTTTTAAGTTGAGTGTAAGATTGAATGTGTAACAGTAGAGGACTTGTCATTTCCTTGTTGGAGTGTATACGTGAATTATTCATTCACACGTTATTATTCTTCAAACCTTATGAATCTCACATGTTTCTGCAGTCTCTTGTTCTTTTTGGACCCCATATCATGTCAATAATGCTATTTGTGGATTGTAGATGAACATGCTTCGAGGTGATTTCACATTTTTGATGTTTTGTTCTATGCGTATAGGCATCAGAGGATGTGATGAACCATAGCTTAGACGCTGCTGTCCCTAGGGTTTTATTAATGTCGCTATATGTTAAATACCTCATTAGTACATTGTAAAAATATGCGTGTTTCAAGATGGTTGGGTGTTGCGGTTTGTATATTGGGTTTATGCATTTAATCTAGTGGAACGTGGGGTTTTGCATGGCGCAATAGCTACTGATGTTCTTGTTATTTTTCTAACATCACAATATGTACGAAATGATCATCAGCAACTGTGTTGGAGGAGCGTGATCTAGCATGGTGGTGTCTTGTGGTTTTCGTACATCTTGAGTTGGATGGAATGGAACGAACGGAAGGGTCTTCAAAACTATACTAAGACGCGAGTTGTGTTCCTGAAGTTGGGCATACGTGTAGTCTATTGGGTCATGATCAAAATGGTGTAAAATTATCATGTGTTGCATTGTGTAGTTTGAGTGATCTCGAGTGGTTTTGGAGGCGTGTGGCTGAATGGTTTTGCATGAAGTAACAAAGAATGGTGGCTCGAAATTGGGCTTAGTGTAACACGAGATGGGCTGGGTAGGTAGAACAGCCCATTTAGTTTGAAATGAGATTTTAAATGAAAAGTTTAGTAATAATTTGTGTTACTAATTGAAATATTTAAAGATAACTAGGACATGGGTATATACTTGTGTGTAGGGATTCATCATCACTAACCGTTATGATTAGTGAGGTTTCGAACTTAGTGAGAATGAAATCTCGTGAGTTTACTTGTGTTTCGAGTGAGGTTGCTATTTAATATATATATCACGAAAACATTTCGTGATAACAATAGCGATGATAGAAAAGTTTAAATTTTCCCATAAAAATGGGTTTTATTAAACCGTAAGTTGTGATTATCATTAATCACTGAGATTTATTACGAGGGATTTTTACGGGTTGTCACATTACACTAAGAACTTTTCGAAGAACTAGAATGACGAAGCATGGAAACCCAAATCAGCGGACTCCGCAGACAAAGAAAACGCATGATGACCTACTGGGGAAGAAGCAGCAAACTGATTCAGCCATTAAGCAGGCCTCTGGAACAACCAGTGCGCCCAAAAGCCTAGGATCATACTCAGATCTGGCTTTTACTCCAGTAGAACCGACCACAAGGACTACCCATGCTACTACAACAACCACTAGCGTGGTAGATCTACTGCGCACTCCTCTCACCATGCCAGAATTAAACTTCACTGAGCCACCAAATGCGCCCACCCGAAACAAGGGTCCTGATTTGGAAATAGACATCCTCGCGCTAGAAGGAGTCGCGCCTGAACTAGCGCCAAGTGATTTCGTGTCCCAAAACTACGAAACCTTGGCTGCGCTGATGCGAGAGGAAGCAAAAAAGAGGTCAAGTCAGAGCCTGCAAGCCAGGCTCAACTTTGATCCTGAGCATGAGGCATCCCCACCGCGTTACCGAAAGGAAAGGCGCGAGAAGGATGGCCGCCGACACCCTGTGTTTACTAGGATCGGAAGGAAAGTTGTGGACGATGAAGCAGCCGACTTACAGTCTCTGGAGGAGCATGAAGATGACGGACGGCGCACCAATGTCCACGCTAGACTTGGTAGTCGCAGGATCCACGATAGACTTGGGCGACGATGCTCCCCAAATGAAAGCCCTTCAAGCTCGGATTCCGAGGATAGTCGGCGCAAGCGCCGCAAAAGGGTAAGCTCATCCTCAAGTGACTCCTCGGACAACGAGGACAAAGAAACAGGACACTGGAAGTCCAGGGGAAGACCCCGCGACTGGGAAGACAAAGATATGTCTCGTCCCTGGCGCCGCCAAAAGGTTGACGCATTCACTCGGTGCATCAGTGATTTTTCAGAAGATAAAAAAAGGCGCATGCCCGCTAATGTTAAGACTTATGATGGGACAGGTGATCCTGATGACCACCTAAAAATTTTCGAATCAGCAGCAACCATCGAAAATTGGCCACAACCTGTGCGGTGCCACATGTTTAACTCTACTTTAGTGGGGAATGCGCGAAACTGGTTCAGTAAGCTTCCACGTAGAAGCATCAATGGGTTTGAAGAGTTGCGGAAGACGTTTCGTTTGAACTTTACTCAGAGGAAGAAGTGCGCCAAGAACCCTGTCGAGCTCGCTAGGGTAAAACAGCGCCAAGGGGAATCCACAAGCACTTTCATGGAGCGCTTTAAAGATGAATGCATACATGTCAAGGCATGCCCCGAAATACTAAAGATCACAGGGTTTATGAACGGAATCAATAACCCAGAACTTATCAAAAAATTAAATGATAGGGTTCCCCAAACCTTTGATGAACTCATGAAGCGCACGAGGTCCTTCATCCAAGGAGAAGCCGCCGCTGCGGATAGAAAGAAAGGCTACTCAAACTATAGGTCACAAGAAGAGCCAAGGAGACAATCCAATGACCAGAGTAGCAATCGTGACAAAAGCTATCACAGTCAAGGGGCGGACGGGGGAACGACAAGTATACCCCACTAACGAAGACTCCAAAGGAGATATTTGCGACGGAAGGCGCAAACTTTCCGAGACCACCACCGATGCGCACCCCAGAAGATCGGCGCGTAAGGAAAGGATACTGCGAGTATCATGCACAGAAGGGCCACACAACCAATGAGTGTGTCCAATTACGCCAATTAATTGATAAGCTAGTAAAAGAAGGCAGATTGGACCATCTAGTTAAGAACATTAAGGATGGGAAAGGCAAACAGAAAACTGGGGGCAAGAAAGAAGCGCCTAAGGACAAGGCTGACACAATCTACATGATACAATCATGGCAGCGAAAGACTAGACAAAAGGTCAGCCAGAAATTTTCCCATGGAAGCGAAATCTCTTTCCCCACCTTGGCTGCGGACAACGCAGTGGCAGAACCACTCACCATTGAGATAAATGCGGGGGGTCACGATATCCACCGCATGTATGTTGATGGAGGGGCATCAGCGGATATAATGTATGAGCATTGTTTCAAGAGATTGCGCCCTGAGATACAAAGACAGTTAAGCCCAGCCACGACTGCGTTGACTGGCTTCACAGGAGAAAAGATATGGCCCATGGGGCAACTGCGACTACTAGTCGCTGTTGGTAATAAGGAACACTCCACGACAGCCTGGATGAATTTTATGGTGATCAGATCTCCTTCACCATACAATGGCATTATTGGAAGACCAGGAATTTCGGCAATACGCGCGGTACCGTCCACAGCACATGGGATGCTCAAATTCCCAGTAGAAGGCGGCATTGTCACCATCTACAATAGCGCCGCGCCACCTAGGGAGTGTAACATGATTACATGCGAGACAACACACACCCCAGAACTAAGCGCAGCTAAAGTATCAAACCTAAAGGTCGCAATTCACCCTGACTACCCGGAGCAAGAAGTGTCGATCGGAGGATCGTTGTCTGACAAAGGAAGAGCGGCCGTGTGCGCGCTCTTACAAAGGAATCTGGATATCTTCGCATGGGAACCAAAGCACATGACTGGTGTGCCACGCTCGATTGCAGAACACAAGCTAAAAATCCGACAAGGATATTCCCCAGTACGGCAGAAAAAGCGCGGCCAGGCTCCGGAGCGCGCAAAAGCCATTCTGGAAGAAGTACACAAACTTGTGGACGCAGGCATCATGCGCGAAGTCTATTACCATGACTGGCTCTCCAATCCAGTAATGGTCAAGAAGAGTGATGGTAGTTGGCGGATGTGTGTGGATTTCACTGACCTCAACAAAGCATGTCCACAGGACTGCTACCCACTACCAGAGATAGACTGGAAGGTAGAATCTTTGTGCGGATATCCCTTTAAATGTTTCTTAGATGCATACAAAGGGTACCACGAAATCCAAATGGCCAAGGAAGACGAGGAAAAAACAGCCTTCCACACAAGCCAAGGTGTCTTTTGTTATACAAAGATGCCTTTTGGCCTGAAGAATGCGGGCGCCACCTACTAGCGATTGGTAGATAATGCATTTGAAAAGCAAGTGGGCCGCAACCTAGAGGTCTATGTGGACGACCTTGTCATAAAAAGCCATACTGAAGACGAAGTGGTGCGCAACATTGAAGAAATATTTAGAACACTAAAGAAGATCAACATGAAGTTGAATCCTAAGAAATGCACTTTTGGCGCTACAGAAGGCATGTTCCTGGGATACTTGATAGAACCAGATGGCATTAAGCCATGCCCAGAAAAAACAGAGGCTGTCATCCAACTCCCTTCACCACGCACGTTGAAAGAAGTTCAGTCTCTGAATGGAAAGCTAGCCGGTTTGAACAGATTCCTGTCCAAATCAGCGGATAAGTCACTTCCTCTCTTTAAAACACTCAAGAAGTGTACAAAAAAGGGAGACTTTCGTTGGACTACGGAAGCGGAAGAAGCTTTCACACAGCTTAAGCAACATATAGCAGTGCTTCCTAAGCTAGTCGCACCCCGACCAGGGGAGGAGTTAATCGTCTACTTATCTGCGACTCATGGAGCGGTCAGCGCAGTGCTACTGACGGATAGGAACTCCGTACAAACACCGGTATATTTTGTAAGCAAAGCACTCAAGAAGACAGAGATTAACTACAGCCCAATGGAGAAGTTGGTCTTGGCGTTAGTATTTGCCGCCAAAAGACTACGTAGATACTTTCAAGCGCACCCAATAGCGGTAATCACAGACCAACCTATCAAGCAAGTTATCTCTAAACCTGACGCGTCGGGGCGATTACAAAAATGGAGTGTGCTGCTAGGCGAATATAACATCTCTTATAGACCACGCACTGCGGTTAAAGGGAAAATACTAGCAAACTTCATCATCGAAAAACCAGACACCGATGACGCACCTCAACTGAGCAAGGTAGAACTACAAGAACCATGGGTCCTGTTCACAGATGGATCTTCATGCGTGGATAGGTCGGGCGCTGGCCTTATCCTCACTAATCCAGAAGGAATGGAATTCACTTATGCACTGCGCTTTGAATTCACAGCCACGAACAACGAGGCAGAATATGAAGCCCTAATCGCCGGGTTACGCATTGCAACTCGAATGGGTGTACGTAACCTAGAAGCAAATGTGGACTCCCGATTAGTAGCCAACCATGTGTTGGGCGAATATGTGGCTAAAGAGGATAACATGGTTCAATACCTCGACAAGACCAAATCACTAATCCAAGGTTTTGACAGGTTTACCATTAAACAAGTTCCTAGAGGTGAAAATAAGAAAGCGGATGCGCTAAGCAAGATCGCATCTACAAGCTTTGCGCACCTGTCAAAACAAGTGTTGGTGGAGATTCTAAAAAACAAATCCATCTCGGAGATGGAGATATCTACGGTGATAGAAGAGCAGGATCCTACATGGATGACCCCTATCATCGAATTCATAAGTAAGGGCAAATTGCCCGAGGAGCAGAAAGACGCTCGATGGATACGGCGCACAGCGCAGAGGTTCGAACTTCGAGATGGTATCCTACATCGGCGCTCATTTCTACAACCATGGCTTAGATGCGTTGGACCTCTTCAGGCAGATTACGTACTCCGAGAGATCCACGTCGGCTCATGCAGTATGCATTCAGGACCACGGTCCGTCGTAGCACGAGCCTTGCGCTCAGGATACTACTGGCCCACTATGCATCGTGATGCGCGCGATGTGATAAAGAAATGTAGCGACTTCCAGGTTCATAGACCCATCCCGCGCAGACCACAACAGGAGCTAACGCCTATCACTTCTCCATGGCCATTCTATAAGTGGGGTATCGACATTGCGGGTCCCTTCCATGTTGCAGCGGGGGGACTGAAATTTCTTATTGTGGCAATAGACTACTTCACTAAGTGGATTGAAGCGAAAGCAGTGGCGACAATCACATGTAATCAAGTAAAACGCTTTGTTTGGGAAAATATTGTATGCCGCTTTGGATTACCTGGAGAGATCGTTTGGGTTGTTTGTTTGGGAAAATATTGTATGCCTCTAGAACCGACAACTGTGATAGATGAATCTGGAAATACTCCAAAACACGAAGCAAGAACAATGAAAGGGGAATCCTAAAGTTACCTAACTCAAAAAACCTAGTATATACACCTATCTTCCCTTCCGGGGCATCCCTAATAGTATCTAGGGGTCCGGGTGCTTGCGGCTGAAGATGGCCCGGAATTTTATATTTTTCACAAAAACTATCTACATCCGCCTGAGATAACGTAGAAGTCACAGTACTTATATGATTAGGTGTCATTCTAAATAATCAAATGACGAATTGGAAAGAAACCTAACCTGAGAACCTAAACGTCCGGGAATAAAAGAAGCAAGAGGAACGTAGGCGGAAGGTGTTCTCGTTTTTTTAGAGAGAAGAAAAATTTATTACTGTGTGTGAAAAAAGATTAACAGTGGTGTAAATCTTGGTATTTATAGTCACACACGCACGTGCTACCACTTCTATCGGACGGCCACAATATGGCCACATCCCCGGATACTTATTGAACGGTTAAAGATCTACCCAGATGGACCGTCACGATTGTCGCAGAAAACGCACGGTTGGGCCGCCATAGATGTCACATCAGTCAGTAAATGCGTGGGTGAAAAATGTTTCACGAGTACCCACGACAGGCTGTCATCACCAACCACGCGGAAAGTGGAATGTCTAGTCAGCAACATGGGACACGTAGCAATATCAACCGCGGAGGCTACAAAAATTCTCCAACAAGGCGCGGCTTCTTAAAGCCGCGTAACGCCTAAATAAGTCTAGAACACTTGCTCTTCAACAAAACAAGTATACTAGACTGGGGGGACTTGATCGTGTATAGTATCCCCGGACCCAGCATACTGGGCCTGGCATGCTCGTAACTCGTACCGCGGCAGAGTCAATATACATTATAGATTCCAGTCTTGCCAAGCCAAGACGAGGACATACCCCGGTCTCCCCAGACCAGGACAGATCACATACTCAGCCGCGGCCATGCCACCGAAAGCCAAATCTTGTGGGATTGTGTCTCCCACTTGATCTGACACTTACCAACTAAGGTAAGGCGCAAGTTAACTTCTGCCCTGACATCTACCTGCTCGATAAGGTATGTGTTAGCCCGCTCATTCCCGAGACGGCTACAGTAAGTATACGGGTAGTATAAATACCCCCATCTCATTTATTACTCCAACTAACTGCAACTACTTTCACCTAGTCCGCACTTACTCCTTATCTCTCAGATAATATACTTACTCTCACACCGGAGGCCAACCGCGGAAGCCCCCTTCCGCGGTAAGACTAACGGTGTTGCTTTTCTTAGCAGCTCAACTGAAGTACTTAGTGCATGATCTGTACCCGCCAAGAACTAGTCTAACCTAGGTCTGGAGGCACGCCCAAAATTTGTACTAACAAAACTTAAGGAAAGAAAATGAGTTAGAAGTTTGTCCCACATTGTTGGGTGAATAAAATGTTAATGGTTTCATAAATGGGGGCATGGTTTTCTAAATAAAGAAATAAAAAACATCCGTCCATAACTAGATATACGTGGGTGGGTTTTGATTTCTTTTTACCCAAATTTGTAACATATACTTCTGCTCCAAGCTAGTACTATACCCTTGTTACCTCAATTTGAAAAATTATTACACCAAAAATCACACTAAAGAATTTCTTTTTACCCCGAATTTATAACGGATACTCGTAGGAGTGCAAACGAGCCAAGCTTTTATCAAGAAACTTAAGCTCGAGTTCAAGCTCGACACGATCGAACCGAGCTTTTATCGAGCTCAAGCCCAATAAACTGGCTCGAAACATATAATGAGTCGAGCTCGAGTTTTTGATAGCTCGGCTCAAGCAGTTATCAAGCTTTTCGAGCCTTAGTAAAGATATATTTTCATATTATTTTTAAACATGTAAATAAGGGCCGATTTTTGAATATTAACCTAATTATAAGGATTAACTAGATAAAGAATAAAATATTATATTTTAGACGTACCTTTTAGACCCTAATGTTGGCCTTGGTTATGAGATTTTTATTGTTAGTTTTATTACTCTTAAAAATATCTAATTTGATTTTCAAACGGTTAAGTATTTCTCTTCCAGTTTGTGATTCAAGATCATGTACAAGTTCTGTGTGAAGACTATATTTTTTTTTGTGGTAGCTGCAATTTGCAATTCGTTTTGACACGAAATGATGTATCTACTATTTTGTTCGAGCTCAGTTCAGCTGCAAATACCAGTTGGCATAGATTCGAACTTTTCATATATATAATTTCGAGCTTTTCAAGCTAAGCTCGAGCTTCGCTCAAATCCTACTCGAGTCGAGCTCAAGCTTTGATGGTTAAATATTGACGAGCAATCGAGCCGAGCTTGAGCCTTGTTGAGCTCGGGCTTGGCTCGGCTCGATTACACCCCTCATACTCGTGCTCCGAATAAGTACTATGGTTGACCCATCATTTTTTACCTAAATTTGAGTAATTGTTACACCTAGGAACTTCTTTTTATCCCGAATTTGTAACGTGATTCCTCCTCCAAATTAGTACTATAGTTGACCCATCTTTGTTAACTGGATTTGAAAAATTGTTACACCAAAAAGCATACTAACGCCCCGTTTGATTCGTAGTAATCCGGAGTAATTCGATGTAATTGTAATTTGATTACATTACATAGGGTGTTTGGTTTGCATAATGTATGTAATTGTAATTCGAATTACATTACGTAGACTGTTTGGTTTGCAATGTAATTGTAATTCAATCATTCCAATTACATCAAGTGAGTGAATTCAGATTACATAGTAAATTGGATGGAAAGTTTTGAATTACGTTGTAATTCAGTATTTTATAATTCAATGCGTCATTATTATTATTATTATTATTATTATTATTATTATTATTATTATTATTATTATTATTATTAAATAAATAATAATAATAATAATAATAATAATAATAATAATAATAATAATAATATTATTATTATTATTATTATTAATATTTTAATATTATTAATATTATAATTATTTTATTTATTATTTTATTAGAAACACATAGGATTACAAGAAATTAGAGGGGAGCCGAGATACTAACTGGGCCCCCACTCCTTTAGCTATTGCAAAGCTAATCCTACTAAAAATATGAGCAGCAGCACGCGCTCCAATGTCCCGAGACACAAAGAACTTTCGGATCCGTATCAGTAAGGCCACCGCATCCTCGCCAAGTTCCCCAAAGGAATAGAATAAGAAAGGAAGGAACCCATATCCAATATCCGCACACTTAGCCCCATATTTGACGCGTTTACGCTGTGCGGCATCGGTCACCACACGACCCGGCACAAAGTCAATCATGTAAAACCCTAAAATCTTAAACATGTAAAAAGACCAAATTGCCCCTACAAGTTTAAAAAGTTATTTAAAAGCGTGTAAAGTACCGAATCAATCCCAAACTACAGGAAATGAACAAGTTATGATACCAAATAATTTTGGCAACTCCATCTAACATTTTTACAAGTTGTAAAATACCCAAAATACCCTCAATGCTCAAATTTGTATTATAAATCCATAATAAACCAAATTAAATTTCCAAAATATAAAATCAAGGCATGAAATTTGGAAAGAGCTATCATGGGCCGAACCCTTGACCTCAAGCACTCCCCTAAACTCGGCCTACCCATTTTATTTACAACTAATACCTCATTTTTCCCTAAACCCTAATTGCCGACATTTTAACACACACTAAAATCAAATACGCCTACATCCGGCCACCACAAATCGTGTAACAATTTTTGGAGGACCTTCATCGAGTAAGGAAGCTAGGAAAATTGGTGTGGAGGCTAGGGACTCGTTCGTTTGGGCGTACGAAGGCTGTGGAGCTCGTGGTTCATCCGAGTGGATTATTTTCGTTTCAATCAATCCGTACGTTAGATCTTCGAGTGGGTAATTTTCTTATGACCTATTTAACGTTTATAACACATATAAAATATTGAATGCGATCCATGTACGTGAAAATAAGCCATACGAATTAAAATGGGTCAAAATGGGTTTTTAATCTAAAATACGTATAGCAATCGATTAGGGCTGCGAAATAATTTATTTTGGATCTCATGTGACTCTAATGACCTGGGAAAAATAAGATTTTGAATTATGGAAGCTTGCTTTAATCGTTTTTGAATTTTGATGTCAACCGGATTTACGTTTTCATATCGATTAGGTTAAAACCCAGGAACACATTTTGATGTTGATCTTTTGGGCATGGATATGGATAGTAAGTGTTATTTTGATGACATTCAAATGGTGGTAACATGTGTTTGATTCGAACGAGAGTTAGAGTTTTGGTTTTAAAAAGAAACTAACGATTTAGTTTATTAAAGAAAATGGGTCGTTTGGTATTTTAAGGAAACTAATGGGTTAAAAATGTTATTATACGATTATAAAGGGTTGTTTTGAACATAAGTTAACGTGAAGGACCAATGGTATAATATATATAACGCGTTGGGCTATATATGGAAATCGTTGATGTTAATTGGATCGATTTGTAAAATAATTAAATTGAAGGGCTTGTAATGTAATTATGTAATTCTTATGGATTATTCGTATAAAACATTTTATGAGGGACCTAATGTGTAAAGTTGGATAATTAAGGGTTTGAATACGTTATTATAGTAAATATATGTGTCAAATTGGTTTTTAATACTTAAAGGACCAAGAATATAATTAATGAAAAGTTGAAGAAGATTTCGTACATGTTTTAAATAAGGATACTTTAGGTAATTTTGGTAAAATGAAGGTTCAGTACGTATTTAATTATAAGTTGTGGATGAAAAAGTAATTAAACGAATTATGGGGTTTAAAGTGTAAATTTATGAAGCTAAAGGGAATAAGATGTAAAAATGGAAGTTACTAAAAATGGAAAGGTTTGTAATTCTTTTCTACCCTCTAGGTGTGAAGAAGGAGAGGACCTGATCTTCTCATCTTATTCATTTCTGGTTGTGTTTGCTTTTGGAATAAGGTACAGATATTCCGTACTCTTTCAGTAAGAGTGCACACTTCCTCTCTCTTGACTTTGTCTTTGATTTGTTATCGTATTATGATTCCGTTTGATCTTGATTATGATCCTTCGTACTTGACTCTATGATTGATGTGTTTCACCGGTATTTGATATCCTATTGTTATTCGTTTGAACTCTTATGATCCGTTCGATAACCTTTTGTGACCTTAACCTTTGAACCTTTGTGAGACCTGGGATATTCTTTGGGATAATATAACGGGAGGTGAAATTTCTTTTCTTAATTATGACATGGAAACATTTAAAGGAGAACTATTTTATAACGGCACTTTTAATATGATCTAAGACCACTTATCTATGGGATTTTATAAATTCATAAAGACCACCTTTGAAGAATATTTTATGAAAACCTTTATTAAAGATCACTTTTATAAATGTCATCTTTCGGAAGATCTTTTCTAAATGAACCTTGTTATAAACCTTTTAAATGGGATTGCACTACGAACCTTTTTAAACAAGTGATGGGAACCTGCTAAATTGAACTTTTGTTTTAAACTCTCATTATGACCCTTTGATCATGAACTATGGGACTTTGGAACTTGGAATAGTGAACCTTGTGGATTGGGAACTTTGGCTTTGACTTCTCCATTTTGACCCATTGATATTACATCTTTGATTGATCCTTTGACATTGATCTTTGCTATGAACCTTTGACATTTGAATCTTTGGCATATGAACCTTTTGATATGAACCCTGTGATTTGGACCTTGAGATTTGGACTATGATTATGACATATGAACCTTTGCTTTGATATGAACCTTTGACCTTGACCCCAGTTTGATACTACGAGCCAAAATATGTTTCCTAGCCATGAAGGTAACATGGCCGTGTCATTGATGCACCAATGGCATGACTAGTGTGTAGCCCTAGTGATTTGGTTACACCGTCCCCATTATGATATGATATGAGCTCACTATGATATGATTTGATATGGCCAATATGATTTGTTTGGGGGGCGAATGGATGCATCCTAGATATGTTCTGATATGATATGTTTTGATATGATATGATATGGTGACTGGGGCTGGGTGCAATCCACTCCTTTCACAAAATATGGGAGCTAGCTACTTCATTTGAAGAATGAGGACACCCCTCATATTATCTGATTATCTGAGAGGTCTCCCCTCTATATGATTTGAAGATTATGGTTACGATATGATATGATTTTATTTGTTTGGGCTCGTGGTGGATTACTGTCCTAAACCTTACTCTTTATTTCCTTTTCCTATATCTCATTTATTATGATACGTCTGTTCATTTTCATTTGCTTTTGTTTCCGTTCACTATATATCTGTTCACTGGGCTTTTTAAGCTCAGCCGCATTTCTTTTCCTGCGGCAGGTTTTAGTAGGAAGCCAGGAGTTTGGTTTTGCTTTGGGATGAGAGATTAGCTTATGGAGACGATACCTTAGTTTTAGTATTCATTTATGTATGACTACGTAGATTTGGTATATTTTCCTTTGTAACTTTGTAAACCATTTGTATTATGTAAGTCGTATGTTATGCTTGCCTTTGATATGTCACCATTTTCGTGACACTTCTACCCTTGCCGGGTTGGGGTGTTACAATTATGGTATCAGAGACAGGTTTACGACTTGTAGTACATCTACCCTTGGCCTGTGTAAGTTAGGACCCCTAAGTTTCCACTGTAGGCGCTCGTAGGATAACCTTTGCGAAGTTGCGTAGAATTTTCCCATAGGAATATAAGTCATAACCGGTGAGGAATGGGTAGTCTAGGATGTCCATGTGAGTAGTATTTGCTTCCGCATCACTCTGAATCTTGCCTTTGCCTTTAGTCATGCCTTATAAGAACGTTTGTCTCAGAAGACGAGGAAGTCTTACCTCCCGTCATTTTAATGATGAACCTTGTATGTTAACCAATTTCCTTTGGAAGGATTTGATATTGGTAGTTGTCCAGTTCGGAATTGTTATCTGAGCATGTTGATGCTAATAACTGATATTCCTTACATCTCACCTCAGACAGTTAAACGATGTTCGTATTACTATCGGTGCACACCCTACCATTCCTATGTTATAAGCTAAACAAGATTTCAATCCATTGAACTGTTCACGATTCTAAATTTGATATATTTGACCTTGATATATTCTAATACTCTTCCATTCCGCACTTTGATGAACCATGTACCTGAATTTGATATATGAACTATCTGTATGATTTGACAACCACATTCGCTCTGAGAATCCATTTTCCTTTGGATGTATTTCACCTTGAGGTCTTTTGATTTTGGATTGGTGACTTTTGTGAAGCTACCGTAGACTGCCATATTTGAGACGTGACCTTTCATAATATGCTCCACCATATTTGGATATGATATTCTAAATCATTTGGATCTGTTAAAAATTTTGGGCTTTGGAAGCACATACCCTGATCTCCTTGATTTCCAATTTTCTCCTAACGTCTGTTAGTATCCACTCTTGGAAAGCTCCGACACTTGAAAGTTTGTTGTACGAATTTCTGGTGTTTCTGATGAACCTTTTGAGGTCCGTTTGAGAAGTAAAGTTTGCATTGACCTGAAAGAGTTAAGAGATTGTAGGAACTGATGGAAAATGAGTTGTTCACTTCAGTAATCTCTTGAATGCTCCTGTTGATTTATGAAGAAGAAAGAGAGAAGTGTGCGGCGGCACACCGACCATCGTGAATGTAACCGTAATCATTATTCCATTTCCGCGTATCAATATTTGATTTGTTCTATTTCTGAAACTCCGTAGCAGACGACCTCATTTAAGTTTGAAAGACGGAAGAAGCAACCACAAGAACATCTGAGAAGGAAGTTGATTAGTTGAGATTAAGTACCGCGAAGCATTACAATTTGATTTGTGAAGAGAAAGATTTGTGATATGAAGTTTCTCCCTAAGAAGATTTCCAGAAGTTGCTTTAGTACCCGTGTGACCACTGTGAGTTTTGAATGATGTCAATTGTATTGACTAGAAGATTCATGTTTTCGCAAGTATTCGGACAATTGTCATAGTATGACAGTATGTTTGTGCTCAGAGACGAACGAGGAGCACGTTGACCATTTTAGTATGAAGTGAACCGACCCCTTTGTTCTAGAAGAATAGATTTACTTGACGATCAGAGATTGTAGCAGACAACACCGCCAGGTATCCAAGGACTAAAGAGCTTCCACGAGAAGGACCAAGACTGAAGACCATTGTCAGAGTTAGAGACCTTGTAGAAGATGTGCAGAAGAGGTTCGTGACAGGCGTTACCAAGAGAGAAGCATGTGAGGAAAAGACAGACTGAGATGAGATTCGATTATACCTCAAAGCAGCACGTGGAGATTTCAGTTGAGCATCAAGACGACCAGACCGTAGGAGATGAGCTTTCAGCACATGAACCAGGAAGTCCACAGCAGTTGAGTTGGTGAATTCTGAATCATGTTAGAAGACCTGTAGGAGGCACGCAACCTTGTTTCTCTAGTCATTTTAGTTGTACTAAGATGAATTGAGAGCTGAAGCAGACTCGCCAATGGAGGAATGCACGGTGATCACGTAAGAGATTCATGCTACCACACCGAAGTGTCCAGAAGAAGTGTCGAAGACTTGAGGAACCAGACTCGAGTTTATGATTTTCTTTTCACCCTATGATCGTATGATTAGACAAGAGAGCGACTACTTGGAATTTGAAAGGATTCGAGATCATGAAATTGAATGGAAGAAATTTGGTAGTAAACGTTTGGATTTGGAAGATGTGATCGTTGTAAAGGATGAAGATATTGAAGACGAAATTCATTTCCTCTTAGACCACTTAAGTTTCCGTTACCTTTCGATAGGATCTTTTGAATGAGCCTGACCCTATTAAAAATTCCGTTCTGTGTTCGTTATGCATTTGTTTAGATGATGGTTTCATTATGAGAAGAATGATGAATTGTGGAAGACCTAACGTTTCGACGACGAGTTTCATTTTGAGGTGTACTCATTCCGTTACGCTATTTGTACGTTCAAATTCCTCCAATTTAGAATCCGTAATGATATTTGTTTTGGACCAACCTTAGGAAGTAGAAAGACTGATAGGTGGTTAAGATAAGTAGTTCTGTTCGCGACTTGAGATAAAGTATGACCATCATGATGGTATACTCATATGATGCTGGTATTATGACGGTTCGCGAACGTGATAATACTTACGTCATATGACGTACCCTTATTGTGTTCATAGGATATTTCGAGGAGTACTTTAGAAACCTTAGAATTTTGATTAAGAGATGTGAGAATTTTTGCATTTGTAAGATTTAGGTTCATTCCACCTATACGCTTAATCCGTTCGCCGTTATACGATCTGATACGTTCGATTCTTGACACGCAATTGTTGATCCCTATACTTCTGACAAGAATCTTAAGATCTGCTGTGAATCTTTCTGCCATTTGATGTCACCAACAATCTATGTTCTGTACGATCTTATGTGATTTGCTTAATCAAATTCTATGGACGGCATATCCGTCAAAATCCTATGTATTCTTTGTATCTTTCCGAGAGAACGCGATAATCAGTTGTCATGTTGGATATGATCCTTGCAATCTGAAATTCAGTATAGTATGTTTTTCTGAGAAACCCGAAGCTATCTTAGATCGACAACGAAGAGTCATGAAAAGCAAGTCTTTTACATTTCCGTTCGCTGTCAGTTGTGTCTTCTGTTTCGTTTCATTTCCGATCGTTGGGATTATTCATTTCCGTTCGTAACGATTCTTTGGAAGAACCACCCAGAGCGGGAGGCTACCTGGGAAACCGAGAAATCGATACGAGCTAGTAATCCGCATTTTGTATTCTGATCTGGTACGTCCCTATTTTGTTTTCGATCCTTTCATTTCTGATCCTTTGCAAATTTCGAGGACGAAATTTTTCTGTTAGAGGGGAAGAGTTGTAAAACCCTAAAATCTTAAACATGTAAAAAGACCAAATTGCCCCTACAAGTTTAAAAAGTTATTTAAAAGCGTGTAAAGTACCGAATCAATCCCAAACTACAGGAAATGAACAAGTTATGATACCAAATAATTTTGGCAACTCCATCTAACATTTTTACAAGTTGTAAAATACCCAAAATACCCTCAATGCTCAAATTTGTATTATAAATCCATAATAAACCAAATTAAATTTCCAAAATATAAAATCAAGGCATGAAATTTGGAAAGAGCTATCATGGGCCGAACCCTTGACCTCAAGCACTCCCCTAAACTCGGCCTACCCATTTTATTTACAACTAATACCTCATTTTTCCCTAAACCCTAATTGCCGATATTTTAACACACACTAAAATCAAATACGCCTACATCCGGCCACCACAAATCGTGTAACAATTTTTGGAGGACCTTCATCGAGTAAGGAAGCTAGGAAAATTGGTGTGGAGGCTAGGGACTCGTTCGTTTGGGCGTACGAAGGCTGTGGAGCTCGTGGTTCATCCGAGTGGATTATTTTCGTTTCAATCAATCCGTACGTTAGATCTTCGAGTGGGTAATTTTCTTATGACCTATTTAACGTTTATAACACATATAAAATATTGAATGCAATCCATGTACGTGAAAATAAGCCATACGAATTAAAATGGGTCAAAATGGGTTTTTAATCTAAAATACATATAGCAATCGATTAGGGCTGCGAAATAATTTATTTTGGATCTCATGTGACTCTAATGACCTGGGAAAAATAAGATTTTGAATTATGGAAGCTTGCTTTAATCGTTTTTGAATTTTGATGTCAACCGGATTTACGTTTTCATATCGATTAGGTTAAAACCCAGGAACACATTTTGATGTTGATCTTTTGGGCATGGATATGGATAGTAAGTGTTGTTTTGATGACATTCAAATGGTGGTAACATGTGTTTGATTCGAACGAGAGTTAGAGTTTTGGTTTTAAAAAGAAACTAACGATTTGGTTTATTAAAGAAAATGGGTCGTTTGGTATTTTAAGGAAACTAATGGGTTAAAAATGTTATTATACGATTATAAAGGGTTGTTTTGAACATAAGTTAACGTGAAGGACCAATGGTATAATATATATAACGCGTTGGGCTATATATGGAAATCGTTGATGTTAATTGGATCGATTTGTAAAATAATTAAATTGAAGGGCTTGTAATGTAATTATGTAATTCTTATGGATTATTCGTATAAAACATTTTATGAGGGACCTAATGTGTAAAGTTGGATAATTAAGGGTTTGAATACGTTATTATAGTAAATATATGTGTCAAATTGGTTTTTAATACTTAAAGGACCAAGAATATAATTAATGAAAAGTTGAAGAAGATTTCGTACATGTTTTAAATAAGGATACTTTAGGTAATTTTGGTAAAATGAAGGTTCAGTACGTATTTAATTATAAGTTGTGGATGAAAAAGTAATTAAACGAATTATGGGGTTTAAAGTGTAAATTTATGAAGCTAAAGGGAATAAGATGTAAAAATGGAAGTTACTAAAAATGGAAAGGTTTGTAATTCTTTTCTACCCTCTAGGTGTGAAGAAGGAGAGGACCTGATCTTCTCATCTTATTCATTTCTGGTTGTGTTTGCTTTTGGAATAAGGTACAGATATTCCGTACTCTTTCAGTAAGAGTGCACACTTCCTCTCTCTTGACTTTGTCTTTGATTTGTTATCGTATTATGATTCCGTTTGATCTTGATTATGATCCTTCGTACTTGACTCTATGATTGATGTGTTTCACCGGTATTTGATATCCTATTGTTATTCGTTTGAACTCTTATGATCCGTTCGATAACCTTTTGTGACCTTAACCTTTGAACCTTTGTGAGACCTGGGATATTCTTTGGGATAATATAACGGGAGGTGAAATTTCTTTTCTTAATTATGACATGGAAACATTTAAAGGAGAACTATTTTATAACGGCACTTTTAATATGATCTAAGACCACTTATCTATGGGATTTTATAAATTCATAAAGACCACCTTTGAAGAATATTTTATGAAAACCTTTATTAAAGATCACTTTTATAAATGTCATATTTCGGAAGATCTTTTCTAAATGAACCTTGTTATAAACCTTTTAAATGGGATTGCACTACGAACCTTTTTAAACAAGTGATGGGAACCTGCTAAATTGAACTTTTGTTTTAAACTCTCATTATGACCCTTTGATCATGAACTATGGGACTTTGGAACTTGGAATAGTGAACCTTGTGGATTGGGAACTTTGGCTTTGACTTCTCCATTTTGACCCATTGATATTACATCTTTGATTGATCCTTTGACATTGATCTTTGCTATGAACCTTTGACATTTGAATCTTTGGCATATGAACCTTTTGATATGAACCCTGTGATTTGGACCTTGAGATTTGGACTATGATTATGACATATGAACCTTTGCTTTGATATGAACCTTTGACCTTGACCCCAGTTTGATACTACGAGCCAAAATATGTTTCCTAGCCATGAAGGTAACATGGCCGTGTCATTGATGCACCAATGGCATGACTAGTGTGTAGCCCTAGTGATTTGGTTACACCGTCCCCATTATGATATGATATGAGCTCACTATGATATGATTTGATATGGCCAATATGATTTGTTTGGGGGGCGAATGGATGCATCCTAGATATGTTCTGATATGATATGTTTTGATATGATATGATATGGTGACTGGGGCTGGGTGCAATCCACTCCTTTCACAAAATATGGGAGCTAGCTACTTCATTTGAAGAATGAGGACACCCCTCATATTATCTGATTATCTGAGAGGTCTCCCCTCTATATGATTTGAAGATTATGGTTACGATATGATATGATTTGATTTGTTTGGGCTCGTGGTGGATTACTGTCCTAAACCTTACTCTTTATTTCCTTTTCCTATATCTCATTTATTATGATACGTCTGTTCATTTTCATTTGCTTTTGTTTCCGTTCACTATATATCTGTTCACTGGGCTTTTTAAGCTCAGCCGCATTTCTTTTCCTGCGGCAGGTTTTAGTAGGAAGCCAGGAGTTTGGTTTTACTTTGGGATGAGAGATAAGCTTATGGAGACGATACCTTAGTTTTAGTATTCATTTATGTATGACTACGTAGATTTGGTATATTTTCCTTTGTAACTTTGTAAACCATTTGTATTATGTAAGTCGTATGTTATGCTTGCCTTTGATATGTCACCATTTTCGTGACACTTCTACCCTTGCCGGGTTGGGGTGTTACAAATCATACCTGTTTGCGTCAAGGGAGATGACCCTGTCAGGTCAACACATACGTCCTTCCCTTCGTCCCAAGAGTAAAGCAATATAACAGCTGGACGTAGGGCTTGCTCCCTTGCGTCTCAAAGCCCAATGTCAACCTCTTTACGAGGCGAGACCCCAGATCGAGAACAGATGTCAACCAGAGTATCACGCACCACGTTGTGCCGATGTTTAATTCCAATAATGCCAGCGCACGATACAGCATGATCCCTATAAATATTCCCCGTAGAAACCTTGGAACAAGCTGAGCACGGCCTCTGAACAGAAAATAGGGGAACACCCAGCCTATAGCATAACACACATCGGTAAGTTCTGGCGTTCATAGTCTGTCCCAACCCCGAGATCGGAACTATCCTAAGCCAATCTGAAGTGTAATCCTCTCTTTGCGATTTCCAGAGTGCCCTTTGTCGAGCATATAGGCAAAAGGTGGATTCAGCCATTTTGGTAACACGTTTGAAATATATGTCTGCCAATTTCTTCATGAGTTTTGGGGCAGCGATCTCATCTGGGTTACTTAGAAGGTCGATTTCCATTTTCGCATTAAAAGCACACAAGGACTCTTCGAAGGAAAGTCCAGGAGTTACAATACCAGAATGTTGGAGGACTTTATCCTGTAAGGTGGCAGATTGGAGTCTAGACGCAAGAAATGCATAGTTCAAGTTATCGCCTGCAGAGTATACGCCAAGCCCCCCAAATACAAATGGTAGGGTGGCAAGCCTCCATTGCCAATCACCAAAACCAGGTCCAGAAGCAGTGACAATACGCTCCAAAGAAGAACGAAGTGCCGCATCAAATGAAATGTGTGCACGCTCAAAGACCCGAGGAGAACATGTGGGGCATAGAAAAGTATAGCTTGGAAATGTCGACACATGCACGAAGGAGCAGCAGCTCACATTGAGGGTCTTTAAGCTCAGCAACAGCCTCCATGAGCTCAATAGTTTTAGCAACCATTTTCATGACGAGGTCACTACTAAACTCAAAGTCCACACTAGCAGGCCCACCCAATAATTTAACACCATGTAACGGTCGGACAATATTAGGTGGGAAGACACCTACAAGCCTGCTTCTGAGGTCTTCTTTAGGCCAAAAAACTTCACTTTTGTCAACATTAAGGTGCAGACCACGCCGTGGTCCATCCATCATAATGAGCTCTAAAACCTTCCCCACGACCAAAGTATCTCCAATAATAGTGTCGTCGTCAAGATACCAAGCTTGAAGGGAAAGACTAAAAGTGTCTCTAATCTTGCATACCAAAGGATGTAACACTAGAGCAAAGAGAAGAGGTCCAAGTGGGTCACCTTGTTGTACACCTTGGTGCGACCATAGCGTATGTTCTCCGTAATATAATCTAGCTGGGTTGGAGTAACAAAATTCCACCCAACGTGAAATGGCAGGACAACGCAGACGAACCTCCTGTAACATGACGTCACGGTCCACCAAATTGAAGGCGTTCTTGAAGTCCACCAATAACATCGAAAGGCCCTCCTCATCACCACGGTTTTCAATAAACCTATTCACAACGTGAAGTATACCCCCCCCCCCCCCGCCAGGTACACCAACCCCAAACTGAAGGTCATTTAAATAGCTGTCCAAGGAATGGCCAATCATAGAAGTACCAACCGTGGAGACTAAACGCCTCCAAACAGTACCCACAGCAATGGGGCGGATACCACCTCCGGGCTTGATCAGCGGTGTAAGAGGAGCACTAGCAATGAACTCACCCAATGCCCTAGGGCATTTACCATCGAGAAAAATATTTACCACGCGGGTGATAGAATCGATTAAGTCATCGGAAATCGCCACTGCAACTCCACTAAAACAATCCAAAAGGTGTTGGGCACGCAAACCATCTCGACCACAAGAGGTACCACATGGGAAACTCTTAATCATATCAAGAACCATGGCAGGAGGTGCAGTGAGGTTATGATGATCAATAGGTATATCCGGCAGAGAATGAGCTGACTTAAAGGGATGCTTAGCTTTTAAGTCCTCAAGAGTGGTATCATTGTAAGAGGCAACACCTGAAGAAGAAAGAACTCTGACGGCTGCAATATAATGACCGTCACAAATCTTTCTCTTACATTGCTTGAAATTGCGCTCACCCAGATCCAAGTTACCCTCATCACAATTAGACCATGCAGGGGAGGGTTCGGCTAAAACCTCTTTAACAAGCTGCAAACTACCCCCAGACGTACCCCAAGAGCGAATGGCATTAACGATATATTCTTCTTGGCGTTGGCGTTTAATAGCAGACCTAGACTCCATGTTACTCCTTGGGCAAAAGGTTTTAAGGAGACAAAAAGGCAGGACTAACAGGCTAACCCAACAAGAAATATCCTCAGGTGTGCAGATCACCTTATCAAGGGCTCCTTTCAATACGCGAGAGAATCCCAAACGACATTTTCGAGGGATGGATTTGACCATGTGCAACCCTTTAGAGAGCAAGGTGTCAAGCAAGTGTAGATCGAAACCAAAATGCTCCACCAAACCCGAATCCTCATCACCAGCAATTTGAAACCAAGAAGGGACTTGTGGTTTAGCAAGATCAAACAATACAAACCTAACAACACCATCACCACAATCAGGGGTTAACACAAAATTAGGTCCATGCCTACATTTCGAACGAAGAGTATGCGTCTTAAAACAACTTCCACATAACCAAAGACCCATACGTTTCAACGTGACCTCAGCAGCCTAAAAAACAACAAGATTAGTGGCCAAGGAAAGTTTGGTGGTGGCTAGCGCATCCCCACTGAAATGAAGATCACGAAGATGAGAGATCAACGAGGTTTTGGTAAGCCCATTTCCGCCACCATCTTGACAACCACTCAAACCGACAAAAGGACAGTGGAAACGTATGATTGCCATAGTAACCAGTTCGTCAAAATGCAAAAGCCCACAGTCAAAGCCCATAATCAAAGCCCACTTAAAAACCACAAAACACAAATTAGCACCAAGGCCCACACCAACTCCTACTAAAACCACCAAATCACAAAGATGGTCAAAAAAGAACAAATTCAGAATGTCAAATCGCAAGGACCAACTAGGTGGACAAAACGTCACCACCAAAACGCAAGTCCTTATCTGAAGGTGGGACCCACAAAGCAAAAGTCAAACCGCAAGATTTTGCTTTTCTTAAAAAGCAATCAAAATTGTGCCCAACACGCAACCTAGAGGGTGGGGTCCCCAAATCAAATCGCAAACCTGCTTTTAACCATGTGACAAAATCCAGAAACGTTTTGAAGAAACCAAAATCCACAAACGAGAGGATAATCACAAACCAAACCAAGAGAAAACCCTACATTTTGAAGAAACAAAACGATCCCACAGCCAACAAATTAACCGAAAGCGGGTTTTGTAACTACAGACCTAACGAGAAGCAAGAAGATGGAGCAACAAAAGAACTATAACCCCCACTCCAACTAGCAGCGTTGAATCGAAGGTACAAGGGAAGAAGATGGATCGGGGACGAAGGTGAATTAGGAGATCACCAAGTTTATTTATTTATTTATTATTATTATTATTATTATTATTATGGAGTTATATTATTATTATTATTATTATTATTATTATTATTATTTTTATTATTATTATTATTATTATTATTATTTTGGAGTTACATTACGTTGCGAGTCAACCAAACACAATGACAGATTTCATCAATTACAATTCAAACACATTACAATTCTAACACATTCCAATTCTTTGAATTACAATTCATTCAAATTATAATTCATTCAAAAACCTTCTACGAACCAAACACACATTAAGAGATTTCTTTTTACACAATTTGTAACGGATATTTCTCTTCCGAGTTAGTATTATGGTTGACCATCAATTTTACCTAAATTTGAAAAAAAGATTTACACCAAAAATGACACTAAAGAATTTATTTTGGGGTTTATAGATAGATATGTTACAAACCTATCAACTTTTGTTCATCTAAGTTACCAATATTTTTTTTTGTGACTTCAGGGATTTGAACTATCAAAATTTGACTTTAAGTTTACTGAACTTCCAAAGTGTGTTCAATCAGGTTACTGAACGACTAAAATGACAAAAATACCCTCATTTTCATTTTTATTAACAACATAAATGGTCCCTGTGGTTTGTCCGGTGTTACGGATTCAGTCCAGTTGTCATTTTTGTTACGTTTTCGTAAGTTTTCGTCCGTGTTTATACGTTTTCGTCCGTTTTTCCTCGTCTCGATCCATTTTTATACATTTCATCCGTTTTTATAGGTTTTCGTCCATTTTTTTTATGTTTTTATACATATTCTTACGATTTTATCCGGATAAAAATGGACGAAAACGGATAAAAAGGTAAAAAAATGGACGAAAACCTATAAAAACGGACGAAAACGGATAAAAACGTAAGAAAACGGACGAAAACGTAAAAAAAACGGACGAAAACCTATAAAAACGGATGAAATGTATAAAAATGGATTGATACGAGGAAAAACGGACGAAAACATATAAATACGGACGAAAACTTAATAAAACGTAACAAAAATGATAACTGGACTGAATCCGTAGCACCGGACAAACCACATAGACCATTTATGTAGTTAACAAAAAAGAAAATGAGGGTATTTTTGTTATTTTAGTCGTTCAGTAACCTGATTGAACACACTTTGAAAGTTCAGTAACCTTAAAGTCAAATTTTGATAGTTCAACCCTCCAAAGTCACAAAAAAAAAAAAGATTGGTAACTTAGGTGAACAAAAGTTGATAGTTTGATAACCTATCTGTCTAGAAATCCTTTATTTTTACCCCAAACTTGTAATGGATACTTCTGCTCCGAATTATGGTTTTTGTTGTCCCATTTTTTTAACTTAATTTGAAAAAATGTTACACCAAAAATCACTTTTTTTTTACATGAATTTGAAGAACTATTACTCGAAAAATCACACTAAGGAAGGTGGGCGGGTACTTGTGCTTTTCATTAGTACCATGTCTGGCCCCTTTATTAACCCATATTTGAAAAACTGTTACAACAAAAATCAAAGTAGGAACTAGGGCGGATAATTCTGCTCCAAGTTAGTAATATGGTTGAGTAGTTGATGATATTTTTACCCGAATTTGTAACGGTTTATTTCTGCTCTGCATTAGCAGTTTAGTACTACAGTTGACCTTTTTTTTTATTTTCTTTGAATTCAAAAAAGTATTACACCAAAAATCACACAATAGCTTATTACGGTCAAAGGATACTCTTAAGAATTCCGACAACATTTTCAAGCAAGTTCTGGTTTTTATATAATTTAAAAAACAACATGTGATTCTTCTTAAACATTTCATATTTATAATTTAGGACAACATTTTCATGAAATATTCATATAATTTCATGTTTATAATATATAATAATTTTTAGATTTGAATAATATTACAAAGATCACTAAAAAAATAGTATCATAGTAGGATCTTAGGATCCCGATTCGGTCTTACGATCACGATCTTGCAAAGACGAAAACGATCCTAGATAAGATCCCGATCTTGAAAACCTTACATTATAGTGTACAAAATCCAGTCTTGCTTCAAGAGTAAGATAAACCAAAATCACAAACTAGCTTCTTACTCTCAAAGTATAATCATAAGAATTCCAACGAAAATTTCAAGCAAGTTTTGGTCATATCCAGGAGTACTTCTGTACTTATGCTCTAGCCACTGTACCTTGTGACAGACGGCAAATATGTTTTAATGTTGCCGTGTCAAACACGGGCCTCGGCTTTATCATTTAAAGATGAGTTAATTTCATAAATGGTCTCTGTGGTCTGTCGGGTTTTACGGGTTTAGTCCCTATATTTTTTTTAACGGATCCAGTCCCTGTGGTTGCGACCCATAACGGTTTTGGTACCTGAGACTAACTGTCGTTAGTTTTTTCCGTTAGCTAACGACCGTTTGCAACAAATATTTGCACCGCTAGTCCTTTATACTAGCAACCGTTTATACTTAACTCAATTTTTTTTCTTCTAAAAATATTTAAAAAAAATTGGTTTTCTTATAATTTTTTTTTTCTAAAAATCTTTAAAATTTATACACGTTTTTATACACATTTTTATACACGTTTTCATATACACATTTTTATACACACATTTTTTATACTCACATTTTTATATATATGTTTTTATACACAACTTTTTTTTACATGTTTTTTTTACACATTTTTTATACACACATTTATACATATATTTTTATACACGTTTTTATACACATGTTTTTTATACATATGTTTTTATGCACATGCTTTTATACACACATTTATACACACATTTTTATCCTCGTGTATGAAAATATGTGTATAAATGTGTCTATAAAAACGTGTCTAAAAATGTGTATATAATGTGTGTATAAAAACGTGTATAAAAATGTGTGTATAAATATGTGTATAAAAACGTGTGTATAAAAACGTGTATAAAAATATGTGTATAAATGTGTGTATAAAAACGTGTATAAAAATGTGTGTATGAAAGCGTGTATATAATGCGTGTATAAATGTGTGTATTACAACGTGTTTATAAAAACATGTGTATAAAAATGTGTGTATAAAAACATGTGTATAAAAACGAGTATAAAAATATGTGTATAAAAAATGTGTATAAAAACGCGTGTATAAAAATGTGTATAAAAAAAATATGTATAAAAACGTGCATATAAAAACATGTATATAAAAACGTGTAATAAAATGTGTGTATAAAAATGTGTATATGAAAACGTGTATAAAAATGTGTATAAAACGTGTATAAATTTTAAAGATATTTAGAAAAAAAAAATTATAAGAAAAACCAGTTAAACAAATTTTTTGTTAAGTATAAACGTTCGTTAGTATAAAAGACTAACGGTGCAAATGTTTGTTGCAAACGGTCTTTAAAGGACTAACGGTGCAAATGTTAGTATAAAGGACTAACGGAAAAAACTAACGACAGTTAGTCTCAGGGACCAAAACCGTAATGGGTCGCAACCACAGGGACTGGATCTGTTATAAAAAAAGTTTTCGTCCGTTTTTATAGGGACTAAACCCGTAAAATCCGACAGACAACAGGGACCATTTATGAAATTAACTCTTTAAAGATTAGTATTCTGTTTTTGTTCTAAAATTCCCAATTTGTATCATGTTTCTGATTTTATTATCATAATAAAATAAAAAAAAACAATATCAGTTAATTTTGTTTTCTATATTGTTTAGTGTTTACTAACTGTTGTTTGGGTATGAGTAATTTTTCCTACATTTTTCGATAAGTCTTCCGCATATTCTACGAGTAATGCTTATCAAAAGCCATGCGCTCCAAGTACACTGTAATACATATATGTATTTTCACTCTTCATATTCTAATGTTTATCAAACAAGCTACAGGGGGTCATATTTTTTCTCAAACGAGCAAAATAATGAACTTAATGGAAACATGTTAAAAGAGGTCAAACGTGTTAGAAGTCATACGGAGTATACTTTTGATGCTTAAAAGTTAAACCTCTTATTTTTTTTTTTTTTTTCCTCAAAAGCTTTTAAGTGTATCTTTGTAAAAATACTTGATAGCATATATACTTCTCGTATAACTCCTGTAATCATATTCCGACACACCTACTATTTTGAAGAAGTGTTGCTGAAAAGTAAACCACAAATCTCGAAAAAATGAAGCAATATATTTTGCATATGTAAGGGCACAATGAACGACCTATAACTATCCGCGTGTGAGAAATTAAGGACCATTTTCCAGTGATTTTTTTAGGCCATTACATTATTGGAACTAAACCAATGATAGGTACAGTAATATATTAAGCACCATTTCATGGCTTTGATCAAGTTTGGTAAGTATGTTGTCTTAGATATTGTATTTTGTTACTGTTTTATTATTATTATTATTATTATTATTATTTAAACTAAAACAACGAATGAATAAACGAGAACCAAACGAATAGCATTCTGTCATCTTGGGCCTTATCGGTACGTGTTGTGCGTAACATTTTGGAGCGTTTTATACCAACAGCAACTAGCATTTGAAGTATAAGGACCTTGTTCAAAAAAAGTATAAGGACTGTTTCGCAAGTAACGTGTAGCTTCTTTTTTTTAACGCTAGTTTTACAAATGTTACTTAAAGAAGCGTTAGAATATGAACGTTAGTGCTACAGCTTCCTGCTACCGCTAATGTTGCCAAACACACATATGTGGTTTGTCCACAATTGTTTAATTAGTAAGCAAAGTGTTTCAGGTTACAAAATACATGGTAGTTATAAGATTCACTTTGACAGTTTAAAGATAAGCAAAGTGAATTATACACAATTAATTTAGTTTCACTCTTGTTAAAGTTGATAAAATAATTGACAATGATTGTTTGCAGAATAAATCTTAGTTCAATGGCAATTTAAGGTGTTCTTTATTTCACTCAAGCTATAGTTTGAGTGAACTTAGTAACATGTCAAAGTCTCAGCAACTTAAGTTCAAACGTGAGTAAATATTCTTGAATGTGTATCACATTAAGACCATGTGTAGTGGTGTGTAAGAGAGGATGGGGCGTTTTGCGCCACGTGGTAGTGTGGGCCACGTTGAGGCTTGGTAGAAAAAGTGATATAGTGGTAGTAGGGGCGTTTTGCGCCATGTGACACTATTTATTTTTATTATTTTTATTTTTTTTAATCACAAGTAGCACAATAATTAAAAACACAGCATCTCAAATGACATGATATATGGAGGACCCATCTTTTTATATATTCCCACACCCACACCCACCCCTCTCTCACTTCTCATCATCATCATCATTTTTTTCCGTTCAAAAAAATCATCATTTTTTTCATTCATTTTTATTTTTTATAAAAAAAAAACAATAGCAGATCAACTCACCGATGATCAGATCTCTGAATTCAAAGAAGCTTTTAGCCTATTTGATAAAGATGGAGATGGTTAGTTTCTTCATATTTCTAAAGATGGAGATGGTTCGAGACACACATATCCACAACCAAAGAATTAGCCAATTAGAAGAGAGGGGCAAGGGCGCTATGCAGAAAACGCTCCAGCCATTTTTTTGATCTTCCACGCCCGGTGGTTTTGGAGGAGGGGCGTTTTTGGGGCGTTTTAGGGGCATTTTTGTGGCTTTAGCGCCCAACTACGCACGGTCTAATTGAAAAGATACATTTACTCTTCTACAAACATTCTTTTAAATAGGTAAGAGATTAGGGTTATACGTGTGTACTTTGATACGTGTCGAGCATTGAATAGAGAAGTACAACTTCTCTTAAATACTTCTATTCTAAGAATGAGTCAAAATCTTATTTAAAGAACAATGTTAATAATTGCTCTAACTATATCATGGCAATCATAAATTAAACACATAACATTAAAGTGTTGCAGAAGTGTAGGAACAAATAACATATAATTAATTAATCGAATAATAAATAGTATGCGTACCTTTTAATTCTAGCCAAACAAGAATCAATCTTCAATTGAATCACCAAGAACCCTAATTAGGGTTTATAATTGGATTAAAGAATTACCCCTTATCGTTTTGTAATTCAATCCAAGATGTAAACAATAGTGTGTTTACACCACGTTCTTGTACACACGTACTATTAACGAATTAAAGTAAATGCTAGTTTAAGAAACACAAAACTAAAACCAAACGCTTTGTTTTTGAAGAACAAAAGTCGAATACCCCTTAAAAGAGGGTGTTCGGCCAAGCTTAACAAAAGAGAAGGAAAACACAATTTTAGGGTTTATTGTGTGTGTACAAGAGTTACAAAATAATGACCCATTGGTTTTGTATTTATAGGATGACAAAACTTGGAGAACAAGTTGGAGTTGGGTTGGGTTTTACCCCTTCCTTTGGCCGATCATATTTAAAGCCCATAAGGGGTTTCTAGATCTTTCTTGTTCTCTATATTTTCCATCTATAATCCTTTCCTTTTATTAGTTAACGGTCGTTAGTCAATTTTCGTTAATTACTAACGGTCGTTATACGTTTTGTGTTATTTAATAATTAAATACAACATTTTATATTTAATTATTAATCTTTAATTCTCATACGTAAAGTGTGCAATCTAGTGGTCTCGAGTTCGATCCTAACATACGACTACTAAAATATTGTCCATAAACTAACAGCTCCCACTTGGATATATTTTAATAGTGTAATCACATCGGTTAGCGTATAGCAACACTTCGATGCCTCTAATACAACTCGAGTAGGTCTCCTAGAAAAACCTTTAATGATTCATTACTATTATTATCCTTTTGTTACTAATACTACATTAAACAAAGATATGGATTAAAGTCATTTTTTATTCAAATATTATGTTTCTCTTTGTTTGTGATTGAGCAAGATTACCAAATCTTCTGAACACATTCAGGGGAGATCTTGGGCGTGCGCACGCAAACATCTTGTCAACCCTACAAAGGGCCCAGCAGTATTAAACTCAAAAATAAATTTGAAGGAACAAATTCTATCTTGACTACAAGCATATCCTATGAATTTTGCAACAATTCCGAAAACAATCCTTATGACTACCAGTTACGTATAGCGTTAAATTGTTCCACAGAATGCACTACATTCATAACAGTTATCTGATATCTCAAGTCTGAGGATAACTATTCATGATTTACTTAATAACAACATTCATAAAGTAACATCATGTAGTTTGGGATAAGTCCTATATTCAATTCATTGAATATCATGTGAATTTGGCATGTCAACGCATCAATATACTTTCATGTATATTATACCAAAACTCAGATTTGTCTTAATTCAATGATATTCCCATATCATTAACTGACAACGGACGATTTAGAATAACTCGATTATTCACGGATTAAACATGCAAATATAGGATACAATTTATTATTAATGAAAATAAACGTACCAAGTACTTAAATTCATTACAAAATAAATGCTTAACATCCTTTATCCAAATACTAAATAGATCTACGCATGAAAATTCTAGTTGATGAATTATGTCTCATGCTATGACAATCATACTTGTTGACAAGACATAAATCAACCAACTTTGATCTATCAGAATTTTGAGAATACTTATTTCAAGAATTCAACTAATGAATTTCTTTTATGTATGCATTCAGATAATTTTGATATTGCCACATAATAATTCATAAAGTGTGTGACATCCTCAACAACCAATTTATGATAATTAAACTTTCAAACATTTTTAAAGTTTAAGTATTCTTATTCTTTTAATGTATAATGCAACTATGCTCTTAGTGAGCACAACTAGTTCACATGTCCAATGATGAAATCCTACCATGACTAGTATTGAGTGTCATCTTAATTAAACCATCATCATTGTAAACAAACAACAGTATGCTCTTTAAAATTCCATAAACTTGAATATCTATTGTGTAATGTTTGATGCCTTCCAAACTTTCAAGTTTGTTGGCTATGGTAATTTGCACAACAATTGACAAATTGTTCATTTATAGAATCTGGAAGCTGTTCCAGGCTGAGGATGTAATTCTATATCCAAACATATTTCATTAGAATAATCACTACACTAGTTATCTAATATCTTTCAGTTAGATATCAACATTGTCATAACATCTTATAACAATTCGTTTATTTAACATGATGTTCATGAAAAATCTTCGAGTCATACTTAGAGTTCATTCATGTTCTATCTTATTTAAAAGATATGTATCCATTTAGACATTCTAAATGATATATCATGTTCTATTAAATTTATTTACAGCATATGTTTATAATAATAAACACACATTCCAAGGTTATATGTTTTATTTCCTAAATCTTTCAAGTGAAGTTTTATTCCAATTTAAGACTGTTGATGCAAATAATGTTCTAAAAACGTTATTTATATCTTTCGATTACTTCACGTTTTGAGGATGACAAAATGTGAAATCACGTTACGTTAAAATTAACGTAAACAAGTTTTTAATCGGAAGATCTCGTTTCTACGCAAATCACTCTAGAACAAATTTACAACTTGACAAATGATCAAAGAAGTGAATTTGTGTTTTGAGACTTCACATTTTAATGGGACAAAATATTTTTTCAAAAATACATATGACAAATTATTTTTGAATTATTAAGAAATGTTTTAATGGAAAAATATGTTAGAAAATCACAACAGCTATTTTTCCCCCCAAAATCAGTTCCAACCTTCCCCAAATAAGTTTTCACTAGAAAAGACAAAATTTGGAGCGTCCTAGTCTAGGACGGCTCCACGGTTCCACTAAATTTAGTGGAGCCGTGACATGTTTAGTGAAGCCGTCCGTACAAAATTTTCTGTAACGTTCAAATTTTTCTTGCCTATAAAAACCAACCCCATTCACAGTTTTTAGGCATCCTTACACACACAAAACTTTCTGAGTTGAATACTCTCTTCACACTTTCTTTCTTAGATCATTTAGATTAGTTTTTCTTTTGTTCAAGAGTGATCCAATCATCCTCCAAGTGATCCTCTTCATTCCTCTTCACTAGCAAGAGAAGAACACAAGTATCCAAGTTGATACAAGGTGTTATCATTCCTCTTCATTATCAAGAGAAGAACACAAGTATCCAAGTTGATACAAGGTGTTATCATTCCTCTTCACTAGCAAGAGAAGAACTCAAGTATTCATGAGGATACAAGAGTTGTAGTTGTTAGGTTTTTGTAACACTTGTTACATCCTTGTTGTATCTTAGCATACATCAAGATTATCTTTCTTTTGTGAGAGTGTGAGTGAAGATCATTGTGATCTTAAGAGATAGTGAAGATCTCTTAAAGCCATTGGGCTTGTGTGTGAGTGATCAAAGGATCTAGAGTAGTTAGATTAAGTAGAGTGAAGTGAGAGTTGATCTTTGTGATCGTGTTGAGATCGTGGTGATCTCTTGTAGCCATTGGGCTTGTGTGATTGGTCACGTGGACCTTGGTAGATTGGTGCTAGCTAAGATTAGCACTTGACATTTAGCTTAGTGTCGGTAATAGGATAAGCGACGTGTACGGTTTTCTCCGCCTGAAGGGAGGTTGTTGACATAGTGCTTGAAACTCTCGAGTGTGGTACTCGGGGAGTGGAGTAGGGCGAAGAAGAGCTTCGTAGCTGAACCACTATAAATCCTTTGTCTCGGTTTGATCTTTCCAACTCTACTCTTTACTTTCATTATTTAGCATTAGTTAGTTTAGTGTGTAGTTCATATTGGTGTTGATTGATTACACATAGAGTTCAAATCAAAGTTTCCAATAGCCAACTTTTAAAACAAGATTTTTAAAAGAACTTAAAACCGGTAAAATATTTAACCCCCCCTTCTAGTTTCCCAAAATTGGTATCAGAGCCAGGTTAGTCAAGATTTTAAAGTATATTTTATTTTAAAACTTGAATCGATCAATGGATTCCGACAAATATCAAGAAGGGCAATCTATGCAAAGACCACCACTTTTTGAAACCGATTGTTTTATATATTGGAAAACAAGATTCGAAACATATGTAAAATCAAAACACATTGATATTTGACATGTTATTACCGAGGGTGACTTTCAACCTATTCAAATGAATCTGGAAACTAAAAAGGATGAAATAGTTTCTTATGATAAACAAAGTGATGAACTTAAAAGGAAATTAGCCAAGAATAATGAGGCTAAAATGATGATTTATAATGCTTTGCCTAAAAAGGAATTTGAAAGAATTTTTATGTGTAATACGTCAAAAGATATTTGGAAAACGTTGCTAGTCACTCACCAAGGTAATAACCAAGTCAAAGAGAATAAGATAGATCTTCTTGTTCAACAATATGAACAATTTTCCATTTCGGAAGATGAGTCAATAGATAATGCTTTTGCTAGATTTAATACTATTATCACTAGTCTTAAAGCTCTTGATGAAGGTTACTCTAGCAAGAATTATGTTAGGAAGTTTCTTAGGGCTCTACATCCTAAATGGAGAGCAAAGGTCACCGCCATAGAAGAGTCAAAGGACTTGGCGACCTTGTCACTCGATGAACTTATAGGAAACTTGAAAGTTCACGAGATGATAATCAAGAAGGACTCCGACATAGTCAAAGGCAAAAGCGAGAGAGTTAGATCTCTAGCATTGAAAGCCAAGAAGGAGTCTAGTGATGAGGAATGCTCGAGTTCCGATAGTGAAGATGAGGAATATGCATTAGCGGTTAGAGACTTTAAAAAGTTCTTTAGGAGAAGAGGTAGGTTCGTTAGGCAACCTCGTGATGAGAATAAGACATCACAAAAGAACCATGTTGAAAAGAAAGGGACAAGTGATAGGAAATGCTTTAGATGCGGAGATTCTAATCACCTCATAGGAGAGTGTCCCAAACCACCGAAATTCAACAACCAACGAGCTTTCGTAGGAGGCTCCTGGAGTGATAGCGGTGATGATTAAGAAAAGAAGCCCAAGGACGAAACATGCCTAATGGCTCACGCTTCTAATGAGATATGCTTGGGAATTGACTTGGAGCCTGACGAATGGGTCAAGGATAGTGGATGCACTAACCACATGACGGGTAACCGAAGTCTATTCTCATCATACAAGGCATACAACGGAGGTAATGTTACTTTCGGTAGCAAACTTAAGGGCAACATTATAGGCAAAGGTACGTCACTCAAAACTCCCTCACTATTAGAAATGTTGAGCATGCAGATAACTTAAGATTTAATTTGCTTAGTATTAGTCAAATGGTAGATAATAAGTGTAGAGTTATATTCTCTGAAGAGGGTAGTGAGATCATTAAGGATGGTAAAACCATAGGCAAAGGAGTTAAGAGAAATGGTTTATTTGTTATGAAAATAGGAAATAAACCTCAGGATAGGATATGCTTAGCAACCATAGATGATAACTCTACTCTATGGCATAGAAGATTAGGTCATGCCAATATGCGATTGATACAATCATTGGCATCAAAGGAATTAGTTAGAAATCTACCTAAGATTAAGTTTGACAAACACTTTTGTGACGCTTGTAAAGTTGGAAAACAAGCACATTCTAGTCACAAAGCTAAGAATATGGTCTCGACCTCTAGATGCCTAGAACTCCTTCGCATGGACTTATTCGGTCCATCCGCCGTACGGAGCTACGGAGGAAATCACTACACCTTAGTAATAGTTGATGACTATTCTAGGTATACTTGGACTAGATTTCTTAAGAATAAGACACAAGCTTTTGAGGAATTTGAAATCTTTAGTAAGAAAGTCCAAAACCAACTAGGATGTACAATAGTCTCTATTAGGACGGATCATGGTCGGGAATTTGATAACGAAGTGCAATTTGGAGTATATTGTGATGCTAATGGTATTACTCACAATTTCTCGGCTCCACGCACTCCACAATCAAATGGGGTAGTCGAGCGGAAAAATCATACTCTACAAGAAATAAGTAGAACGATGTTGAATGAACAATCAATTCCGCAAAAGTTTTGGTGTAATGCGGTGGACACCTCAACTTATATTCTTAATAGGATTCTAATTAGACCTATCTTAGGAAAAACCCCATATGAAATCATGAAAGGTAGAAAACCTACTCTTGATTATTTTAGAGTGTTTGGAAGCAAGTGCTTCGTACTAAACACTAAAGATTACCTCACCAAGTTTGACCCAAAGTCTTACGAAGGTATCTTCCTAGGTTACTCCCAAAATAGTAAAGCCTATGTTGTCCTAAATAGAGAAACCATGAAAGTCGAAGAATCACTCAACGTGACATTCGATGAAAGTCCTCCACAAACTAAGACATCACCCTTGGTGGATGATGACTTAGATGAGGACGAAGCCATTAAGGTTAATGGCAAGAAAACCCTAGAAGATGACATTAAGGATGAAATAGTTGAAGTTGACGAAATTGTCAACATTAAGGAATCCAAAAACCATCCTATTGAAAATGTCATAGGTAATCTAAACCAAAGAACCCTTAGGTCACAAGCACAAAACAAAAGTAATTTCTTTTGTTTCATATCAACCGTAGAACCTAAGAATGTAGGTGAAGCGATTAAGGATGAAAGTTGGATACTTGCCATGCAAGAAGAACTTAATCAATTCACCGCAAACCAAGTTTGGGATTTAGTACCTGATGAACTCAAATAAGTACATTTTATTATCATCATTTATCCTATTTATTTGACTTGTTTTATTATATTATATATGAGAATTGATACGTTAATGTTTACTTTTGTAATTCTCAGGTAAAAACAAGTATTATGTGAAACTTGGCGATTTTGGACTAATTATGGAGCAAAACAAGCAAGATGTTAAGAGTCTACTGAAATGTACAAGATCAAGATCATTCTGCTCCAGATACGCCGCAACATACTTCTTACATACGGCGTATCACTATCAAGATTTCACAAGTTACAATCCAAGACAGCAAAGGACATGCGCCGCATAGAGAAATGGAGTTACGCCGCATCTTAAGGCGGTGTACGAATATTCCTGAATATATTAATCTTGGACCCCACACGAAGTTAAGTCAATGCGCCGCATCTACTTATCCTATGCGCCGCATCTAACCCTCAGACAGAAACTATAAATACCCCAAAGTCAGACGAATTAGAGAGGTTGGACAGTGCAAGATACCATACGTACGAGTACCAAACTAGAGACGAATTCAGACGTATTAGCAGCACAAGACACACCCTGAACGAAGATACAAGAGCTGTAAGAAGGTCCTGCATGTATTCAATTCATTAAGTAGTTTTGTTTTATTGTATTAGTACACTTTAATTCATCAGGATTGATGGGCTGATGTCATGTGACTACTGAAAATCATGCGCACCCATTAAAATTGCTTTCCCATTAATTAAAGTTTATATGTTGATGTCTTTGGTGACTTTTATTAGTGCATTGATAACCTCTGTGTCTAGCTGAGCATTGCTTGGGTCGCCATGCCCCTTCCTCGCCTATTTATTCTATCGTTTCTAGGATAGTGGGATAGACATAAGTGATCATTAAGGGTTTACTCGCCGATAATATTAGATCCAACGAGAAAGGGTTAATTATATACACTTCATATAAAACTAGCAATAAAACAAGTGACAAGCTACTTAATTATCAGGACAGGTCTTCTTATTGTCTCAAGTATCTATCTGTGTACGTGTGTGCTAATCGCTGATTCGTGCTCATTAGTTTAGTTTACTATTTAATCATAACCAAACCGTGCCAGTCTCTCAGGCTGAACCCCCTTGCGTTAGATTAGGTTGTATAGCTAACATAGGATATTAAAATACTGATTAGAATAACTAGATAATACGTTCCACTCTTAGTGATCGACACTCTACTTACCATTATATTCATACTGACCGGGTACACTGCTCGTTAAGTGTGTGTGTTATTGATAAGTCGGCTAAATATAAATTTAAAACTTGAGTAGGCATTAATACTGCTAAACCGCAACGACACGCGCACGCATCAAGTTTTTGGCGCCGTTGCCGGAGAGTGAATTGTTATTATCTGTTAATTTGATTAGTATTTTAATTAGGTTTTTCTTTTTAGTTTTTTTTAGAATCTAACCACTAACCCCGTTGTATATTAGATAGATAGCATTCATTGTATAATTTGCATATTTTCTGTTTTTGTGTGTTTTTATTTTCTGTAATTTGTGTTTCTTTTTGTTTGTTTTATTTTTGTTTTTGTTTTTCTTTTCTGTATTTTTCTGCATTCTGCTATCGTTGTATTGTGCTGATACAAACGATACGGCGCATCTGTTTTCACAGATACGGCGTATTGCGTTTAATTTTTATAAAATACAACGCGTTTAATAAATTCGAGTACGACGCATCTTTCCCCAAGATACGGCGTATTCTGTTTTTAATAATGAATTTTTCTAAACGATAACGCCATACGACGCATCTGTTTTTGCAGATACGGCGTATTTATTATTTAAATTAAAAACAGTTTTCGAATTATTAAACAGATACGACGCATCGATCTTTATCGATACGGCGCATCTTCTGAATCAAAAATCTTGTATTTTGAAACGTAATGAAAATACGGCGCATTAGCTTTTGTTAATACGACGCATTTAATTTTAATAAATATAAACGATTTTTGATAATTTAAAACTGATACGGCGCATTCTAATTCTAAGCGGCGTATCTATTTTCTGAATAAAAGTCTGATTAAAATTTAACGAAATAAGATACGGCGTATCCATCTTTTTGGATACGGCGCATCGCTTGCAGATATCAGCAACTTTTATTTTTCGTATTCCGTTTTCGTTGTTAATTTTCTGATATATTACTTTCTTGAACATACCCTACTGATGCTTTTGTGATGGTTTCAGGAAGTGCATGACCAGGAGTTCAACTAAGAACTTGATTAAACCTTTCGAAGATCCTGAACGAGCCTTACATTCGCTTAAAAGGCTTTTCAACACAAAAAGCTTTGAAATTTCAAGTTCATTCGAGCTTGATTATTTTTCTGAAGAAAAGGAGGAAGAAGAAACAGAAACAATGACGTAAAACACTACTATGGAGGAATACATGAACAAAACCCGTGCTGATTATAGTTCAGGAGTTGCTAGACCAAAGTTTGATGAAAAGTCTAAGTTTGAGTTGAAGGGTCAGTTTCTCAAGGAGCTAAGAGAAAATGCTTTCAGTGGAACGGAACATGAAGATGCTAATGAACATGTTGAAAAAGTCCTCGAGATTGCAGATTTGTTTACTACAGAAGGAGTCTCTGACGATCAACTTATGCTAAGAATCTTTCCAATTTCGCTAAAAGGAGCTGCTAATAAGTGGCTAAGGAATGAACCTGCTAGTTCAATCACAACATGGGAAGACTTGAAGAGCAAATTCCTTAAAAGATATTGTCCACCTGCTAAAACTGCTAAAAAGATGGAGGCTATCAATAGTTTCAAGCAAGAGCCTGATGAAACTCTTTATCAAGCTTGGGAACGATTTAAAGACTTGTTGATGAAATGCCCTCAACATTATCTAAGTCCAATGCAGGAGATAATATTGTTCTATCAAGGATTGGACGTGCCTACTAGACAAATCTTGGATGCTAAGGGAGCTGTGCCTCAAATGAGTGCAGCCAATGCTAGAAAAGCTATCCAAGAAGCTGCTGATCACTCTCAAAAATGGCACGACGGAACCTCTACTAGATCTAAAAGCAGCACTAATTTTGACGGGTTTGCTGCAATTCAAGCTCAATTGGATAAAATTAGTAGAGAAATGAAGAAGCGTGATGAGAAAGTTTATGCTGCCCAAGTTGGATGTGAAAAATGCGAAGGACCTCACTACACTAAGGATTGCCCTAATAAGAATGAAAGTGAGACTTTTGAAGAAGCATACTACACATAATTTGGACAACCATTCCGACCTTCAGGAAGATTTAGGGAAGCTACTCCGGGATACTATTAAAAGAACAATTACAATCCCACTTATCAAGAAAGGAGGCAGACTTTGGATGACACTCTAAAGCAAATTATGGCCGATGCTGCTAAAAGATATGAAGAGAACACTGCTATGATCAAAGAAATCCGAGCCTTAACGGATACTATAACAAGAAATCAAGGAGCTTCGATCAAAGCATTGGAACAACAAATCGGACAAATGAGCAAAGTTCTTCAAGAAAGGGGATACGGAAGTTTACCAAGCTCAACTGAAACTAACCCAAGAGATCATGTCAAGGCCATATGCACTACTAAAGAAGTCACATCTAACATACCTTTTCCTAGAAGATTGATGAATGGTAATGATGCTGCAAAGCCCGAATTTTTCTTTAATTCTTCAATCAGTTTAAGAAGATTACTAAAAGAGAAGACAAAGATTGAAGAGGAGATCAAGGCTACAATGAAAGAAGAGAGCTCTGCAACCGACTTACATGCCTTGCCTCATAAAGAAAAGGACCCGGGAAGTTTTACTTTACCTTGTTCAATTAATGACTTATCTTTCAATAATGTATTAGCTGACTTAGGAGCTAGCGTTAGTGTTATGCCTCTTAAGACATTCACTACCCTAGGACTAGGAAAATTAGCACCAACTAAGCTGCTTATTGAATTGGCTGATAAAACGGTAAAACGACTTGAAGGGATTGCTTAAAATGTGCTAGTTAAGATTGAGAAGTTTGTTTTCCCCGTAGACTTTGTTATATTAGATATGCCCGAGGATGTTAAGATTCCTTTAATCCTTGGAAGACCTTTCTTGTCTACCGCCCATGTTAAGATTGATGTGTTTAAAAGAAAAATCTCATTAAAGGTAGGGAACAATAAACTAGTCTATAAGTGCCAAAATCCTGCTAAGAGCATAATTAGAAGCGTCTATGTGCTAGGATTAAGAGAACGTATGGACCTCGATCTAGAAGCTAGGCTTATGGGAGAAACATTGATTCAAAACAACTCAACTAATCCTAATCATGAGAACCTCGAGGAATTTATTGACCTTAATGTACCTACCGAACTTAGGCGCGATATTGTTAATGATTCTGATGATGAGTGGTATGATTGCGTAGTGATTAACAAACGTAGGAGAATAGTTGAGAATACAAATTTGAATAATGATGTGTTTATTGAACTACCACCCCACCTTGCATATTTATGCTTATATAATAATAAGAATTTCCCGTCTATCATTTTGTCATCTCTACCCGAAAGGGACAGAACTTTGTTTATACAGATATTAAAGAAGAATGGCGTGGAAATTAAGGACGAGCAAGGAGTGTTCAATATTACTGGACTGGCGATGAGGGAGCGCGATGCTTCCGACTCTTTCAGTGATCGGTATTAAAGAGCTGAACATGAGTCTAACTTGAAGACTCTGGAATAAAGACAAGTGCTGACCGGGAGACAACCCGGAGAATTTTTACATTCTGTTCTGTGTCGAGTCTGTCAGACCTGCAGAAGATGCGGCGCATCTCCATCATGAGATGCGACGCATCACCTGCACTGGTCACATCTTATTTAATTTTCTGCATTTTTATTTCTGACTTTAAAACTTTCTGTCAGTTTATTTAATGCGGCGCATCCCTGGTTAAGGATGCGACGCATCTTTTATTCTTATTCGTATTTATTCCAGGCTCGATACGGCGTATCTTCTTCCATAAGATACGGCGTATCGACTGACTTGATGATTTTCATTTTTTTTTTATATTTTTTTTTTTTTTTTTTTTTTTTAGTTTTATTTTTACTAACTACTAATGTATTATGCAAGTTTGAACCTTCTTAACTCAGGTGTGTTAAAGTCTTAATGGTATTATAGATTCCTGCATTCTTGTGGCTACATCATCTATGAAGCTTAAACGTTCTAATCCACAAGAAAGTTGATTTTTGCTCTTATACGAATAATGGAGGATCATACCGAGCAAATCTCAGGGGAGTTATTCTGTTCTAATTCTTTTATTTTCCAGTTTTTAACCTTTGACACAAACAACGAGGACGTTGTTTAACTTAAGTGGGGGGATGGAGAATTAGAACACTTACTTGTCCTATACTTTTTCAAAATATGCTTAAAATGCGCTTAATATATCAAAATTAAAATTTTTTTAGCATGTTTTTGTTTAAAGTCTAAATTGCATAGCTGCACACATAACATTATTTCCAAAAATTGTGAACTTATCAAAATTCACAAATCTATGAGTGTGCCGGTGACTTGTAAACTTTAGAACTTGGCTTATATACTATTCGAGACCACCATAATAAGTATTATCTATATAATTGGAATGACTTGTCTAAATTGGTAAATTTCTAGGATTACACCCAAATAGCCTTTATATGTTATGTGATATTAACTAACTACACTGGTTAGTTAACCCCTGTATAAACCCTTTGTTACTCTCACTTTTAGAGTAAGATACCCCTAGAAAAACACTCAGAGCCATTCATTTCATTTCTTACACCTTTGTTATAATGTTTCGATACACCCTTACACCTTAGCCTACCCTGTAGATTAAAATCCGTGGTTAATTGCTTTAGGCAAAGTGTGTTTTCTTACATTACCTGTGTTCGCGTGCGTAATTCATTATCTTTGGTTAGGTCGGGAAATTGCACAATGCAATTGGTATGAAAGTAAATATTGTATATCTTTGAGTTTATTTTTCGTGTGTTTACTACTTTCACTATTACAGTTATTTCTGAAAGCATGAAGAGTATGGAAAAATTATCCGGAAAAATAGTGATAGAAAAGTTGTGAAATTTTACACATATATGTTGAAAAAAAAATAGAAAAAAAAAATAGAAAAGAAAAAGAAAAAGGAAAAGTTGGAAGTTTGTTTTAACCAACTTATGTAAAGTTTTGTATTAAGTGGGAGATATCACCACTATTTGTTGTATATTATATTTATGGATTGAATGGGAGTTGGCCGTTATGGGAACGCCAACTAAGGATTATTCTTTGATTGAGATCTTGTTGAGTATAATTCGTGTCTACCTAAAGCGTGTGTTTCAAGTGTTAAAGCGTGAGTTATTCAATGATATGAGTCTTATTCATGGGATGGTTGGGAAAGTGATTAACCACACTTAGGATTTTAATTTATCTTTTTTGTTTATTTTTCATTTTACACCAATTTGTATCCCAAATATTATCCATACCCTATATCATTCTTCATCCAAACCTTTGATTTATTGAGATTAGGGATTTGAGCAATCTTAAGTATCGTAGTCGTGGATTCGACTATGTATTTATGATTTTGTCGCCCTTTTTGATATAATATTATTGGTAAAGATTACTTGGTCCTATCTTTAGCCCATTCGAGTTAAGGATTTAAGCAATTGCAAGTATCGTGGTCGTGGATTCGATCATGTATTTGTGATTTTGTCGCCTTTTCTGGAATATGAGATCGATAGGGATTAAAAAGGATGATCAACCCTTAACCAACAAACCCTTTTTACCGCTTTAGACTTGTCATTCCTTGGCTTTAGTGGGGGAGATGCGTATACTTGCCAAGCTTATGATAGAATATTCGTCACGACTGGACAGTTAAACGATTAGATTTGCTTTTATCGAAATATTTTATTTTATTTCTAATTCGTTAAGTGTTTGGTTGTGCAATTATGACAAAACGAATACATGCTTAAATATAAAAATAAATCCTAATATCTTTTAGGATACATTTTCATAAGATTTATTCTAAGGTTTACTTGGGGATAAGTAAAGTTCAAGTGGGGGGATATTTGATGAACTCAAATAAGTACATTTTATTATCATCATTTATCCTATTTATTTGACTTGTTTTATTATATTATATATGAGAATTGATACGTTAATGTTTACTTTTGTAATTCTCAGGTAAAAACAAGTATTATGTGAAACTTGGCAATTTTGGACTAATTATGGAGCAAAACAAGCAAGATGTTAAGAGTCTACTGAAATGTACAAGATCAAGATCATTCTGCTCTAGATACGCCGCAACATACTTCTTACATACGGCGTATCACTATCAAGATTTCACAAGTTACAATCCAAGACAGCAAAGGACATGCGCCGCATAGAGAAATGGAGTTACGCCGCATCTTAAGGCGGTGTATGAATATTCCTGAATATATTAATCTTGGACCCCACGTGAAGTTAAGTCAATGCGCCGCATCTACTTACCCTATGCGCCGCATCTAACCCTCAGACAGAAACTATAAATACCCCAAAGTCAGACGAATTAAAGAGGTTGGACAGTGCAAGATACCATACGTACGAGTACCAAACTAGAGACGAATTCAGACGTATTAGCAGCACACGACACACCCTGAACGAAGATACAAGAGCTGTAAGAAGGTCCTGCATGTATTCAATTCATTAAGTAGTTTTGTTTTATTGTATTAGTACACTTTAATTCATTAGGATTGATGGGCTGATGTCATGTGACTACGGAAAATCATGCGCACCCCTTAAAATTGCTTTCCCATTAATTAAAGTTTATATGTTGATGTCTTTGGTGACTTTTATTAGTGCATTGATAACCTCTGTGTCTAGCTGAGCATTGCTTGGGTCACCATGCCCCTTCCTCGCCTATTTATTCTATCGTTTCTAGGATAGTGGGGTAGACATAAGTGATCATTAAGGGTTTACTCGCCGATAAGATTAGAGCCAACGAGAAAGGGTTAATTATATACACTTCATATAAAACTAGCAATAAAACAAGTGACAAGCTACTTAATTATCAAGACAGATCTTCTTATTGTCTCAAGTATCTATCTGTGTACGTGTGTGCTAATCGCTGATTCGTGCTCATTAGTTTAGTTTACTATTTAATCATAACCAAACCGTGCCATTCTCTCAGGCTGAACCCCCTAGCGTTAGATTAGGTTGTATAGCTAACATAGGATATTAAAATACTGATTAGAATAACTAGATAATACGTTCCACTCTTAGTGATCGACACTTTACTTACCATTATATTCATACTGACCGGGTACACTGCTCGTTAAGTGTGTGTGTTATTGATAAGTCGGCTAAATATAAATTTAAAACTTGAGTAGGCATTAATACTGCTAAACCGCAACGACACGCGCACGCATCAGTACCTCTTCCTAAAAATCAAACAATCATAGGAACTAAGTGGGTGTTTAGGAATAAACTAGACGAAAGTGGCGTCGTAGTTAGGAATAAGTCAAGGTTGGTAGCACAAGGCTATAACCAATAAGAGGGAATAGATTATGATGAAACCTATTCACCGTAGCTAGATTAGAATCAATTAGAATACTCCTTGCCTATGCTTATGTCTTAACTTTAAACTATACCAAATGGACGTGAAGAGTGTGTTCCTTAATGGTTACATCAACGAGGAGGTGTATGTTGCACAACCTCTGGGATTCGTTGATTTCGAAAATCTGAATCATGTTTACAAGCTCAAGAAAGCACTCTATGGTCTTAAACAAGCTCCTAAAGCTTGGTATGATAGACTGAAAGCTTTCTTGATTGAACATGAATATACCATGGGAAAGGTTGATAACACACTCTTCACAAAGAAAAGAGATTCACATCTCATCATTGTTCAAATATATGTCGACGACATTATATTCAGATCAACTTGTCCAGAGATGTGCGATGATTTCTCTAAGAGCATGCATGACGAGTTTGAGATGAGCATGATGGGTGAATTAAACTTCTTCCTTGGTTTACAAATTAAACAAATGGAAGATGGTATCTTCTTTAATCAAGCTAAGTATAGTAAAGAGATGCTTAAGAAGTTTAGTTTAGAAGAGTCTAAGCCCATGAAAGCTCCCATGTCCACGGAAATAAAACTCACAAAAGATGAAGAAGGTGAGTCCGTGGATAGCACTAAGTATAGAGGTATGATAGGAAGTTTATTATACCTCATGGCAAGTAGGCCCGACATCATGTTTAGTGTCTGCCTTTGTGCTCGCTTCCAAGAGGATCCCAAAACCTCTCATCTTGAAGCGGTTAAGCGTATCTTCTGATACATTAAAGGCACTATACACTTGGGATTATTTTAGCCTAAGGGGACCGGTGTAGAAACTGTAGTCTATGCCGACTCTGACCATGCGGGAGATTATGTGGATCGAAAAAGTACGAGTGGCGTTTGTACCTTCATGGGTTGTTGCATAACTTCTTGGTTCTCTAAGAAACAAACGGCTCTTGCTATTTCCACTACCGAAGCCGAGTACGTAAGTGCCGGAAAGGCATGTCAACAAGCACTATGGATGAAACAAGCTCTTATAGACTATGACATCCATCTAGATGACGTACCCATTATGTGTGATAATAAAGGTGCTATTGACTTGAGCAAGAACCCCGCTCAACACTCCCGTACTAAACATATCGAAATTCGCCACCACTTCCTTCGCGATAATGTTCAGAAAGGAAATATTTCTATTGAGAAAGTTCCTTCTCAGGATAATATCGCAGACATCTTAACCAAACCCCTCAAACGAGAATCCTTTAACTACCTCCGTCTAGGTCTAGGAATGATGGAACATATTCCATAAAACCCATGACTTTTGAAGTCATTTCGTGAGTCTCGTTCGGTCTAGTTTAGGTTACCCTAGTCAAAAGAATTTATTAGGTATAAATTCTTTTCTCGTGTCAAAAAGTCTCACTAAAACAGCGAGACTTATTCGTCAAAAATCAAAATGGGACAGAAAACTATCCCACCAGATCACGGCTCCACTAAATGTGGCACGGCACCGTTAAATTTAACGGTACCGTGGATCCGTGTATCTGGAACATCACGAATTTCAGTTCTCCTTTTCCCACATCACTTATTTCAAACATCCTCAAACTCTGCAACTGCTGTTGTAACCAAATCTCACAACCCAAAACACCACTACACTTCTTCAAGATCATATTCAAGACATTGATTTTCAAGATTATCAACCACCTCTATCTTTTCAACATAAATTGTAAGTCATCTCACTCTAATTTCCTTCAATTTTGAGTCTAGAGTTTGCTCATTGATGAAAATTGAATTGGGGCTTTTTAACTTTTCTTAATAAACTTTCAAATTGAAGTCATCAACAACATTGAAGTCACAAAACACCCCAATTCTAATACTCTCAAAATCTCACAAAATTAGGACCATGAAATATTTTTCGTGCATTGTTGATGCAATCTAAAAACACATTTTCATGCATACATGATCTCACGAATACTGATTGAATTACATAATCAATATGTATTTTTCGACATATTTGTTTGAGCAAAAGTAAAATTAGGAGTGTTTGGGTAATCTCATTATTTTCTTTCGAGTCGAGATCACCGCACCTCCACATAGTTTGCATGTAGGCACACACTAGGCATGTGTTTAAAGCAACTATTCTTTGCTCTAATTTTTTTTCCTAATAATTTCTTGTTATATAGGAAACAAAAATGTCTCAAGAATATGATTTTGATCATCTCCTAACCAATACCTACACACCTGAAATCTCTCGTGAACCCACAACACCCGGTAACCACATTCGTGCCTATGTCAATCTTGAAACCCGTCGGTTTCATGAAGGCCGTGTCGTTGATCCGTCCCTAGTTTACCATCGGGACATCAACACTTCCTTTAGAGCTATAGGATTCGATTGTTTACTCTACATCAACGAGCACATTTGTCCTCGTTTTGTGTTGGAATTCTTTCGACAAGTTGAACTCGTACGTAACGAGGATCAATCCTTGTCACTTTGGTTTTGGGTCCGAAACTTCAAATTCGTCCTAACCCTTGAGCAATTTGCTCAAATCCTCCGAATCCCCAATCATGGGCAATGTGCCTATACTGAGGATTGGTGTCTTGAGTCCCTCTTCAACTATCGTGAAGAGGATAGTCCATATTGTTCCTACATACCCTCTCCCACCGAACTAACCAAAATCATCCGTACTCATAAGTACTCCTCTTACCCTAATCCAACGAAAATTCGTTTGGAAGAGGTGCGTCATGAACTATTTTCTTGGGCAGTCATTCTGCGAGAAAATGTTCTAAGTCTAACAGGAAATCGTGAGCAACTTCCGGCGTGTTGTGCTCATATGATCTACTGTCTCCTAACCCAACAACCATATAATCTCGCTTACTTCTTCGCTAAGCGAATTGTACATCTCAGGGGTAACAAGAATAAATTGATACCCTATGGGATGTTCCTAACCCGTCTTTATCACCACTTCATGAACCTTCACCCTTACCTTCATGGTCCTCAATATTCACTTTTCACACCAGTCATGAAACCCATAACCGAGTCATATGTCTCAACCATTCTCATTTCCGAATCCTCCACCCACTATGCACCCTTTGATGATCCAAATCATGAGAATGAGATAAATGCTCAAGACGGGGAGTGTGACAAGAATGGGAGAATGCTCAAGTCATAAGTAGTTATGGAAAGATTTAAATGTCTTAATAGGATTTATTAGGAATTAATGCGACTTGTTATCTTGCATGCTTAACTATCACCTTGCATAAATGCTTTATGTGATATTTGGATGCCAGCCTTATGATTATCCTAGGAAACTACATGATAATCTTTATATGCTAGTTGTAGCTTAATGTGAGACATTTTAGGTAAATAAATACTTAGTGAGTTGAGGCACTATCATTTCCAGGAACTAGTTCCCCTAGAAAACATCCCCCTAGCTGCCCAGAACTAGCCTGCACAGAAATTTTCGTGACAACAGTGTCACGGTACCACTAAATAGGAACGGTTCCGTTAAATTTAACGGTACCGTGGACCATTTAGAGGAACCGTGTCCCTATTTGACGGATTTTTACTGTTCCTCCTAAAAACCCTGCAACCCTAACCTCAAACTCGCAAATTTTGCAACCTCACACACACCCTAAGATTCCCTTGCTACACCATAGGACACTCCCATCAACTTTAATTCAAATTTCACCCATCTTGCCTATTTAAGGCTTCACCCTTGCAAGCTTATCTTGCACATCATCTTTAACCTCCCATCACACACATACCATGTCTTCCACACAAGGATCCACCACTCACATTTCCAAGAAACCTAGAATAACCATGAAACCACCTTCAAAACCAATCTTTGTGGATCTCACAAACAATGATGAAGCAATGACACCACCTTCCCAAGCCACTCCCTACTCACCATTACCACCTAATGCACCCTCTAAAACATCCTCTTCCTACACAACATCTTCATCATCCTTCAACACAACATCATCAATGGAGTACACACTATCCCCCATAACTCCATTGGACTATGCCATGCCAACCCGATCTCCAACAAACTCACCACAATCACCCTCTCCTATCATGGCACAACCCATTCAACCTCATCCCTGTGATTTACATAGTGCTAATTGCCTATGTTGTATCCATAACCATAATCTCATCTTCTTCTTAAGAGACGAGATTCATTTCATGTTCTCTTTTATAGAACATCTCTTAACACCACCACCACCCCAAATGATGCCACAATCTCCACCACCTCCTAACCCAAACAACTAAACATGCCTTTGTTTAGTGTTTCAACAATAACTCTTTAGGACCCCTCTTGGAAATGAAGCTTGCCTCTAGTCATTAGGGATCTATGTTTGTTATTGTTTGTCTTTTTATGCTCATCATGAAGTTATACCTATGTATGACATTTATCTTATCTTTATGAATGAATGAACTTTCATGATGTTTGCTTCTTTTTATTTTTATGATTGGCTACTTAGTCACTCATTTTATGATGGGATATTTGTCTTAAGTGCTACATTTTAGATATTGTATATGTGTTATCTAACCTTGTTTTGTAGCATACACCATTGCTCGATTCCTTGGTATTCTCCAAATGTGGGGGAGTATAAATCAAGGGGGAGCCTTAGTCACCTTTTTGATTAGACAAAAAGGGGGAGAAATGGGAGTAAACTCATTAAAAACTTGTTAAAACTAATTTTAACTTAAAATGAGTTTATATTTTGTCATCATCAAAAAGTGGGAGATTGTTGATGCAAATAATGTTTTAAAAACGTTATTTATATCTTTCGATTACTTCACGTTTTGAGGATTACAAAATGTGAAATCACGTTACGTTAAAATTAACGTAAACAAGTTTTTAATCGGAAGATCCCGTTTCTACGCAAATCACTCTAGAACAAATTTACAACTTGACAAATGATCAAAGAAGTGAATTTGTGTTTTGAGACTTCACATTTTAATGGGACAAAACATTTTTTCAAAAATACATATGACAAATTATTTTTGAATTATTAAGAAATGTTTTAATGGAAAAATATGTTTGAAAGTCACAACAGCTATTTCCCCCCCCCCCCCCCCCAAAATCAGCTCCAACCTTCCCCAAATAAGTTTTCACCAGAAAAGACAAAATTTGGAGCATCCTAGTCTAAGACGGCTCCACGGTTCCACTAAATTTAGTGGAGCCGTCCGTACAAAATTTTCTGTAACGTTCAGATTTTTCTTGCCTATAAAAACTAACCCCATTCACAGTTTTTAGGCATCCTTACACACACAAAACTTTCTGAGTTGAATACTCTCTTCACAATTTCTTTCTTAGATCATTTAGATTAGTTTTTCTTTTGTTCAAGAGTGATCCAATCATCCTCCAAGTGATCCTCTTCATTCCTCTTCACTAGCAAGAGAAGAACACAAGTATCCAAGTTGATACAAGGTGTTATCATTCCTCTTCATTATCAAGAGAAGAACACAAGTATCCAAGTTGATACAAGGTGTTATCATTCGTCTTCACTAGAAAGAGAAGAACACAAGTATTCAAGAGGATACAAGAGTTGTAGTTGTTAGGTTTTTGTAACACTTGTTACATCCTTGTTTTATCTTAGCATACATCAAGATTATCTTTTTGTTGTGAGAGTGTGAGTGAAGATCATTGTGATCTTAAGAGATAGTGAAGATCTCTTAAAGCCATTGGGCTTGTATGTGAGTGATCAAAGGATCTAGAGTAGTTAGATTAAGTAGAGTGAAGTGAGAGTTGATCTTTGTGATCGTGTTGAGATCGTGGTGATCTCTTGTAGCCATTGGGCTTGTGTGATTGGTCACGTGGACCTTGGTAGATTGGTGCTAGCTAAGATTAGCACTCGACATTTAGCTTAGTGTCGGTAATAGGATAAGCGACGTGTACGATTTTCTCCGCCTGAAGGGAGGTTGTTGACGTAGTGCTTGAAACTCTCGAGTGTGGTACTCGGGGAGTGGAGTAGGGCGAAGAAGAGATTCGTAGCCGAACCACTATAAATCCTTTGTCTCGGTTTGATCTTTCCAACTCTACTCTTTACTTTCATTATTTAGCATTAGTTAGTTTAGTGTGTAGTTCATATTGGTCTTGATTGATTACACATAGAGTTCGAATCAAAGTTTCCAATAGCCAACTTTTAAAACAAGATTTTTAAAAGAACTTAAAACCGGTAAACTATTCAACCCCCCCTTCTAGTTTCCCACAAAGACTTAACATTTAACTTATATGAAATGTTACTTCCTATATGTTATCCAACATATATGATTTAAGAAAGTAAACATAATACTCTCACTAGCTTTCAGGAATACTTTGGAGTTATCTTATTTTAAATTATAAATCAAAACTTGGATTTAATATTTAAACATAAGACTCGTCTCCTAGATGTATGCATTTATCCATACTTGAATTCTTGCATTTTGTACACCTTCAAAGATTATATGAATTCATAAAACTCTTAATTACTTACCGTCCTCGCTTAAGTAATTATACAAAAAAGAGTTTAATAACCCATTGTCAAATTTCATATTTATGAAAATAAATAAATATGACAATTACCATCTTTGTATATTTAATGTGCTTAGAAAAGAATATTCAATCATAGTTAATTGCTTAAGTATGATTAATAATCTTGTCATAAGACATGCATTAAAATATGTTTACAATATTGTCCATATGATTTCTACACAAAGATTTAAACCACTAGGGTTACCCTATCTTTGAAGAAAGTCATCTTCAATCTCTAGTCTAACTATTAAGAATTAAAATAAAACAATTTTCCAAAAATTGATTATCATTATGGACATCAACTTTAACATTCATGGTATGAGTAATTTATCCAATTCAATATTTGGTAATGCTTCATAATATAATCCTCAGCATATTAATCAAATATCTGAGATATCCTTGTGGATCTATAAATGAGAATTCCATCATCTTAAGGTCTATCATTTACATGTTTAGCCTCATCATGATTTTCACTAGTGTGTTTTAGAAGATTATGTATCTAGTAATTTTATCTTTTCAAGATAAAAACTCCCACTTGCTTTTTGTAATTTATAGACTATCTATAAATACTTAGCAAATAAAGCAACAATACAATGTTCTCCTTTTTGGGACATTACAAATACATATTGAAAGTTCCTGACATTTAATTTATTAATAACCTACTCATGAGTAGTTTAACAAATTCAGAACTTCATTTTAAGACTTAATGTGATTCATCACATTCCATAACAAAATAGTGTCTTATTAATCTTCTAGATTGGAGTCTTATTGAGTATATCCAATCCATACTCAATTTTTTAACCTTGATAACTTTTGGAAGAAAAGAAGATATAGTTATCTTGAATCAAACACTACAACAAGAGTTTGATTTTCCTAACTGAACATACCATAATCTGGTATTTCATTAGGATTAATATTGTAAGTCAATCTTACAATATGTAAGATAAATATATTTTGTTTGGCTTATCTATTCACCAACTAAGTCAACTTAATGGTATAATAGAATTTTCAAGCCAATTGCATGCTATATAACATAAGTACTTTTTGACCAAGTCACTTCATGTCCATGTCTCAATAAGAAGACATAAACTGTTATAATCTCACTATACGTTATAAATCATTGATCAACTCAATGACCTCTTGTATATGTCTTAAAAAAACATAACAAGTTAACGTCGTACTTTATTATAAGTCTTGTAACAATTGAAAGACTTCATGTTTATATCTTTACAATGAAACATAAACATGTTTAACTAAAGTAATCATGAACACCATCTCTTTGTTTCAATAGTAATTTCAAGTTAATTTATTACTTCACTTATTTTATGTCATTCCAAAATTACATAAATATTCAAATTGAAGTAGTATTAGATTACTTCATTTATTTATGTCATTTCAATAATACATAAATATTTAGTTTGAAGTAGTCTTATTATCATATTGACACTTGTTCTAATAGGTATCTAATTTAGAAACTGCAAATTATCCAGATACGGTCTCACGTAACATGGAGTTTTACCTTGTTATTGCAATCTAACTAAGCTCTCACATAACGTAAATTGCAATACCAAGTGTTTCTTGGATTAGATGGGGTAGAACATTAGTCTCTTACCTTGTAGTTAAGAGAATCTTTTAAATCATATTCCTATGTGTTGTACCTTGCACACAATAAATATTTCTTCCACTTGTGCATGGAACAATATCATGTATCAGATAAACAACACGTCACTCGTTTGTTTATGTGATCAATATGATTGTGTCATAGATATTATCATAATTAGTAGATATAGAACCACATTGTCTAGTAAGGAAACGTACATGACTATCCTTAAAAACACAAGTGTCTACTATTGGAAAGTAATTATCTCAAGACATTCTAAAGATAATCTGGGTTACTACCAAGATGACAAAGCTTGTAGCTCCCACTGAATTACAGAGCATTACAATAATTCATTATTCAGTAATTACAACACAATTCTCCTACTGGATTTGACAACATTATAAGTGTTTCATAACTAGTAAAAGCAAATAATGTGTTATTTACTTTCCTACACCTTTGAGAAAACCCATACGTAACAATTACTTAGGTAATAAAAGAATGTATTCTACTTTGTAAATGATGAACTATCCATCAATGCAATTAACTTGAAAAACTGGGCGTGCAATTTATTTCTTAATAGGTCTACCATCCCCACAATGGTATGTAGCACCTTTAAATGGTCAAAACAAAACAACTAGATAAAATATACTAGTTTGTCTTTTACAATTTTGGGGTAATTAGTCTAGCTTCTAATTTAATAACTCATAGAATGTGCAATAATCTTAACTATTAAAGTTTGCTATGAGTTATGTATTTAGAATTTAGACAATTCTAATTTTCCTATCATACATTTCTCATTCATGAAAAGGAATAGGATTAAGTCTCACGCTTCTCTCATAGAAAGGAGATTAGGTTTATCCTTTTAGTAAAATTGACTCTAGCCAAAACCCCCTATGGGTGTAGATCAATTTAACAATAAAAGAATATCCCACGTTTACGGTTTAATGTTGCATTAATACATTTAAAAGAATTTACAAAATTCAATTTTAGTATTTTCGATAATACAATCTTTAAGAAAATTAAATACCCATTGGTTAATATTAATATAAACCATAGAATTTTCTTAAAGCTAGGGTCCTAATTGACATAATTCCATTACATCAGTTGATCTGCTAGTAATGAAAGTATTCAACAAGGTACTTGTCGAACAATAATTGGCAAACAATTTCCAATTCCTAGATCTTTATGGAATTTACATTGGCAAACAATTTCCAATATAAGCATGTTTTATTCTCATCTTATGCCTTGAGTCCAAGCTCTCACTTACAACTCAATTAAGTCATCTAATTAATAAACTGTAAATTAACATAGTTTCATTACATCAGTTGATCTGCTAGTAATGAAAGCATGAAATTTACCTTTCCATTGTAATCTAGTCCAATCTCTCACATGACGTAAATTACAACTTCAAGTGTTCTTTTAGTTAGATGGCATTAACTTAATTTTAAGGGTACTAGTTTTTTATGTTTATAATCAAAATATGTAAGAAGAAGCATGCATACATCTTCGTATCATGAATTTTTCAAAACCTTTTTATTTATCAATTTTAAGCTAAGATTAAATCAACAAAGTTTTAATTGAGGTATTGGGTTCACCAATCAAAGAATTACCAACAATTATCGCCCACTATATCCTACTACTGCATGAGTCAAAAGACCCAAGTTATTCGGATAATTACCACAAAGTGATACGTGGAATTGAGGTCAATTCACCATTAAGGTGATTGTGTACATAAAATAGTCGTACTTGGTAGCTTCAATTTGACGCACAAAGAAGCGTAGAAACAAAGGTCAGATCGAATCTTATTAAAAACTTGTTCCTACTTAAACCTACGGGTGCAAACGAGCCGAGCCGAGCCCGAGATTTACTATACTCGAGCTCGGCTCGTCAGTTTTTTAACAAGCTCGAACTCGAGCTCGGCTCGATCCGAGCCTTTATTTTTGTGCTCGAGCTCGGCTCGTTAACTTTTCACAAAGCTCGAGCTCGGCTCGAGCTCGACAAATACCAAAGACTCTTGTTAACCTCAGTACTAATACATCATCAATCACTACTAAATGTAAACATACTAAAATCATTACTGATGCTAGATGAATGTCGAGACACAACAGCCTACAACATCATACATAACAACAAATCCATATCCTTTAACCCATCAACCCTCGTCTAACCCATAAACCACAACCAAACCACAATAATCTTAATCCCATCTCAGTCTATTACTATGATTCGAAACAAAATCTTAAAATGTATACAATACAAAGATCTCAAGTTGGTTTATTTCGTATCTCTTAGGAGATTTTCAGAACCTTCAAGATATTCACAAAACGAAATAAAACCAAGTCATCATCGATCTATTGAAGCCTTGCTTCATTTAATATCCGAACACATACAAGATAAGAAACATAACAATTATGTTATGTCCTTTATTTGGTTCGTTCAATCAGCTCATACAAAACCAAAAACGCAAACCATAAAGGACCTACCTGTGACCTCTTGAGAATCTAATCTCTAATTCTTAAATTAGATGAAGTCGGTCTTAGCGTCTGGGTTTGAACTCGTGGTTTTATGTTTGTTGGTTTGAGCAGAAAAAGGAGAATGGCGGGTGATTCATGTTTAATAGTAATGATGGAGATGAGATCGATTGATAGATCTAAGAGGAAGAGATTTGATTGTTGTATTTTTTTGTGGCTGTTGTGCATATTGATATGAGAGAGAGACAATGGGGGCGGATTGTTTTATGTGTGTACAACAAGGGTTAGTCATTGTCTTATACCATGAGATTAGGTACCACAATGGATCGGGCCTAAAATCTGGTTGGGTTTTGTATCCTATTTGGTTATATGGGCTGCCATAAATGGGTATTAAAAAGGTGTTGGGCTCGATAAGGCTCGACGAGCCTACTCGATATTCATAAGCTCGGCTCGAGCTCGGGCTCGATAAGTAAATGAGTTGATTTTCAGGCTCGAGCTTGACAAGGCTCGGCTCGTTTCGAGCTTTTTATCGAGTCGAGCTCGAGTAGCTCGGCTCGTTTGCACCCCTACTTAAACCCCTCTTATAGTTTGTCACAATTGGATGAGCCGTTTGTACTATTGGTACAAAACTCAACAATCAATTAAAAGTTTATGACTTTAAATCTTAAAAACATGTTATAAATTATAACCTTGCTTGTCTCGCCTGGGAGCAAATTACTGTGCGAAGCGAACCACTATCGGCACATAATACTTTGCAAGATTAATAATTTACCACATCAAGTTTCACCATTATTTAGTCAATTTATTTTTTATTCAAAAATTACCCTTTTTTTGCCTAAAACATGTCATACAATTAAACAAAAAACAAGTAATAATAAAAATAAATAACTAAATAATGCACATAACTTAACAATTAATTTATGTAAACAATTAGCCACATGCAAACTTTATTTGATAAAACCTATTAATAATCAATCTATATTTAATTATGCATATATTTAACTAAGACTATCACTTACAAAGGTAAGTGAGCCACATGCATCGACGTGTCGATTGCGTTAGTAATAATTAAATATACACCACATAGCACATAATTGATTACTTAATATATTGGAGTCTTCCCCAATTCGACATCTATCAATTAAATTACATGTGAAAAATAATTTAAATCATCACAACAATGAATCCATGCCAAACATGCACGTTTTCATGGATTCTACCTAACAATTAGCAAGTTGCCACAAGATCGCATACAAACACATAAACATGTTAAACCTAGGGTTCCTAATCAAATTAAATTACCAAACATAAACCCTAAAATAATAAAGGGCATCGGCCCTAAATTAAAATTAGGGTTCGATTGGATTAAACCCTAAAATCGACCAAATATGTTTAAAACACAATCAAGATTTTTTTTTTATGTGTTTCGGTAATTAATTACACGTTATAACAGCTCTTGATGCTACTGTTGGAATATTAATATCATGACAATCATAAATTAAACACATAACATCAAAGTGTTGCGGAAGCGTAGGAACAAATAACATATAATTAATTAACCGAATAATAAATAGTATGCGTACCTTTTGATTCTAGCCAAACAATAATCAATCTTCAATTGAATCACCAAGAACCCTAATTAGGGTTTATAATTGGATTAAAGAATTACCCCTTACCGTTTTGTAATTCAATCCAAGATGTAAACAATAGTGTGTTTACACCACGTTCTTGTACACACGTACTATTAATGAATTAAAGTAAATGCTAGTTTAAGAAACACAAAACTAAAACCAAACGCTTTGTTTTTGAAGAACAAAAGTCGAATACCCCTTAAAAGAGGGTGTTCGGCCGAGCTTAACAAAAGAGAAGGAAAACACAATTTTAGGGTTTATTGTACGTGTACAAGAGTTACAAAACAATGACCCCTTGGTTTTGTATTTATAGGATGACAAAACTTGGAGAACAAGTTGGAGTTGGGTTGGGTTTTACCCCTTCCTTTGATCGATCATATCTAAAGCCCACAAGGGGTTTCTAGATCTTTCTTGTTCTCTATATTTTCCATCTATAATCCTTTCCTTTTATTAGTTAACGGTCGTTAGTCAATTTTCGTTAATTACTAACGGTCGTTATACGTTTTGTGTTATTTAATCATTAAATACAACATTTTATATTTAATTATTAATCTTTAATTCTCATACGTAAAGTGTGCAATCCCGTGGTCTTGAGTTCGATCCTAACATACGACTACTAAAATAATGTCCATAAACTAACAGTTGTGTAGTTGTGTTGACTTCTAGGAGAATTTTGGATTTCCCCACCTAAGTGAATTTTTGGTACATAGATATCTCTAAGTATCTTTTAATGTTTATTCATTGAGAAAGACATGGGTCAGTGAGGTATTATCAAATTTCATTAGCTTAAACATCTTCTTTGGATCAAGGACTCTAGTCGTTGGATCGCAGCATAACACTAGAGTACTTAGTTTTGTCTTGATGCATCTCTGAAGATGTTTTTGCTGAGACTTCTACTCAACAATTATTTAGATTTAATCTATTTGATGTCTAAATATATGCATGTAAACTATTGGCCGCTGAACAAGCGATGTGTAAAAGTGGTATCTCATGCTTTATAGAATACATCAATCAGTGAATTTCTTGACGGACCCACTTGACGGGCGGTCCACCTTGAGGCTAGCGGACGTTCTTGTGTTCGGATGGGAGCAAGGCAAGCATGCGTGCATTGACCTTACTGGGGTATCCCCGTTGGTGGGACTCCAGGATTCTGTTTTTGTGGCAGGGCAGGCAATTTTGAAAGCCGAGAGCAAAAAAGTGGATAAACATGAAGCGGCCTGTCTAGAGAACCAGCATGTGTTTGTTCTCTTCGCTTTTGATACCTTTAGGGCGCTGCCCCCCAAGCAATCAAGCTCCTTGATCGCGTGAAGAAAGTTGTACAAAGTAACTCTCCGTCTGCTAAGGGCCAATGTTTTATTTTCAATAGAGTAGGCTTTGCAATACAAAAAAGGGTAGTGGCGCAGCTTGTGGTCCGTTTACCTGCATGTCACTTGTAATTGGATGTTTTGTTAATACATAAAGTGAAATGATAAAAGTAAAGGATAGAGAATCTATAAACTAAAAAAAATAATAATAATAAAAAAAATCAATCAGTGAATTAGAATATATGATTTTAGTATCGTATGAAAGAAATTTATGAGAACATGTTTGCATTTCATGGTTGTTGAAATTTGATGTTAAATACAGACCTTTTGAGTGAAGAGAGGAAGTAAAAACCAAAAAACAGTTTTTCTATAGTACATTAACGTGCAATATGTCAAATGTACAACAGAACACTATTAATGTATCCAAAACTTCAAAGAGTTTGAAGGAAGAAATAAAACGTGAGAAAATTATATGTTAATAAAATACCGTTGCATGCCAGTTATCTACCCAAAATTTATTTGACATATATGTAGACAAAATAAATGAGATTTGATTTTTTATTTTGTATGATTCACGTTTTTTTGTTTTATCCTCATCTTTTTTATATAATAAAACAAAATCTCTAGCGGGGACATTTTCATTTCAAAAAAATCAAATCATACCTTTTTTTTAAATTGATTTTTTTCCTTGAATTTTGAAAAATAATTAACTCTATTTCTTTCCTAATTTACCTAAAAAAGTTTAAAAAAATGTTTTTATATAATATATGTACAAAAAACATGTAAATACACATGGGCCTGCGTGCTATTTTTAATAATTTTAGGCCGAAACTGGAAATTTGAAAAAAAAACCGGAAGTATCAAAGGTCAAAAATTTCATTGAAAGGTTTCTCATATCTTCTCATAACCAGTAAAAAAAAGAACCCTCGTCTTATTTTCTGCAATTCCAAATCTGACACGCGTCCATGTGATTAATCAAACCAAAAGAAGGTCTCAAAGATTCATGATCTATTAAGGTTTATAAGATATGATGCTAATCGTTAAATCAAACTATATGGTGGTACAGTGCGATCCACTAAACAAGTTGGAGAGTTGTGAGATTTTAAAACCCTGATGAAAAGCCACATCCAAAATCGTGTCCAGATGATTAATAAGATATGACAACTAAACCGCCACTGTACAACAACCCATTGCTGCAATTTTTGGTAAATGTAGCCACGCGCCAAAACAAGAAGATGAAGAGTTTAAGGTTAATTGTTATGATAAGTTTATGGTTTATTGATTTGAATTTGATTGAGCTTTTGAGTTATTAAAAGTTTAATATAATTAAGGTTAATTGTTCTGTTTTGTTTTCTTAAATCTTTCTTTTCCGTTTGACTGATATTACTACCATATGATTAAGAATTTAAATTAATAAACACCATATAAACCAGCTTCTTTGCAGTGTTACATTGCATATGATATGTTATTACATTGCTAATGTAAAGTACTGGAGGCGACTCAGGTTGCGCATATTGGGCTATCAGTCTTATGGGATAAAAAAAGGTATGCTTGATAAGGATTTATTTGGTACATTTTTAAGGGGTCATTTAATCCTAAAATTGAATAAATATGATCAAATATTGCCTCAAATCGTTTCTTTTTGTATTCTAGGTACTTGGGACGAGAAATCTAAAAATCGGCACTTTTTGGACGTATTTGGACAAAAAAGTGAAGAAAACGCCCTCGAAGTTCACTGAAAGTTCAACTTCCAGTTTAAATTATAAGCAATACTATTTTCAGTTAGCAAAATGCCTCTTTATACAAGGATAAACTCAAATTAAAAGTTTCATTTGTGAGGTTGACATTACCTAAGATTAGATACCGGTTTCTCCAAACTTTTTTTTCCCTATTATTGTTTCATTTTTGGTGACCAGGCTTAGCTAACTTGGTTCCTCTCCAATGTCTAGACAAACGACACGGGCAGAACGGCATTCCCCTAGTTTTGGTGCAATGGAACAACGGGTGCAGGGTTGGCAAGACGTCAGCATAATGAGAGAATTTCTCTTCGTTTGTTCCCAAGTGTTGAATACTAGAAATCATAACACAAATACAACATTAATGATAGATCGAATCTATAGAGAGAAAGAGAGGAGAGAGTGGGAGCCTTTTAGAGAGAGAAAATGAGAAGGATTAGATTGAACTAGTGAAAAGGTCCAACCCTTCCCACACATGGGAAGGGGAATTTATACTTACTAGCTTAAGTGCCCCTAGTGGGCTGTGGAGTGAACTGACAGAGGGTAAAGACCCGACCCACTCCACGAATACTAATATAACTAAAATAATACTAATAATACTATCCTACGAGCTACATAAATGCTAAATAGATACTCGGGGTGACCAAGTCTTTCATATGAATATTTATATTCCTAACAATCTCCCCCTAAGGGAGGTCACCTCGGAAAATATACTTTGAATTCTAGCATTCTATTACATTACTATAAATTCCTAGCTCGTAGTCTTTTGATTCTTCAAGTTCAGCACACTTTATACTTTCAGCAGTGGATCTTTGATGACTGTTCATTTGTCTTGGATGATCTTTGAGGATTCTTTGAGGTCATCATCCAACATACGTCTTTAAGTCATCTTGTTGCAGTTTTGTTTCCATGTGATGTTGTGATCTTTGAGCATTCTTTGAGATCATCAGCCACCGTAAATCTCCATGCTCATCCGTTGTAGTAATATTGCCTCCATGTGATTTGTTGTGACCTTTGGACTGCATGCTCACACTTTTCTGGATCATGATAACTATCATCAGAGTTTCGGAAGCTGTGTTGTAGGAATTTCAACTATCATGATGTCTTTGATAATGATTTGTAAGTGTAAGCATGGAGTGTAGATTGACACGTCTCTACTGAAATCAGGAACCACCATCACCATCTTTATATGAATCTGAAATAAAACAGTTTGCAATAAAGTTGGTGAACGAATATGTCTTTGTCATTCGCTCGGTGTGGTTGGATTAACCTTCGGTTCCGTGAGGACCGACCTGTGATCAGGTAGAATCCCGTTTAAAGAAGATTCTCCTTGACAGGAATTTCCAGCTTGTTGTAAAGACTCATCCAACGAATTAACATTGGAGTCGTCATACCAAGCATGTTCTCATACCGGAACGTCTCAAAGCAGACAGCACGGTAGAGTGAATCAGTGAATTAAATACCCACTGATTGATGAGAAATTGATTAGAAAAATCACTCGTGTGTCACTGGATAAACATTTTATACAACACGACGAGGGTTTTATAAATTGAATCACATTTCTGTCATAAACACTTTTGTTTGAAAATTTACACAATCAATGTGCTCGAAACTCAGTTGGTGAGCACATTGAAAGGTTTTCCAAAAGCATCCGTCAATCCATTTCCTGGAACAAGTTTGATTCAAATTTGAATTGCCCCATCATTTCTTTCCAGTTGTCACAAGCTTGATCCATGAAGGATCTCACATGTCACACACCAAGAGCTTGTTTGATGTTGACTCTAGAAGGATTTCCATCATCATTGTGAAAACTTTACGTATCACTTTGATGTTCTGGCAATACCTCAAGGATAATACGTAGGACTCTTAATATATGTATTCTTACTTTTCACGGTGTATGAAACAACAAGAATATTGGAAATGTGTCCTAATGAGATTTATGGATGATCTCTTGGCTCTAGACTCGATAGTGCGTTTGGATTTAGTAATCAGAGGCTGGAGCAGACTGCCACCTTTTCAATATCAACTAACTCGGAGTGAGAGAGTCAATAGTAATGAGTGAATCTCTGTGTGAATGAAACAAGAGTCCTTTGAGGGACCTTGAGTGGCTAGGGAGGGTTATGCAGCGTATCACTGGGTCCATGATACTTGTCTTCAATGTCAGCAATCAACTAAGTAATTCTGACAGCATATGTATTGACCCGGTTTCTGCCTAAAGTTTAAGGAGGGCTTCTTTCTTTTCACCCTTTATCTTTTTCATTCTTCAATCCCTTCAGCACTTACCGAGACTTCATCACTAGTACCTTGTTGGGTTTGTTCCAGTACTAGCTCCATCTCAGTCGGCACTCTTCCCTTATTCTCACTTTTCTCCTTTTTAATCGTTCCTAATTACTTCTATTCTAACTAGAGGATTGTCCCTGGGAAGATCCCTCCGGTTCTGGCTGGATCATGGGAACTGATACCTAACCTTACCATCCTTATAACTCCAGTACATTAAATAACATGGTCGGTCTTTGATATTCTTCCACAATTGCCATTATAAATCGTTCGCTCCCCCTTAATATGTGCATCGATATACGAAAGAGTTTAGCACATATGGGAGAGCCTACACTTGAGTCCAAAAGATCACATTTTTTATCAGATTTCATATTTAAATCACATTCTCTCCCCCGATAAAAAATTTTAAACAATTTGAGATTTGTGATCCCAATTGATTTAAATTAGTTAGAAATTATGGGAGAAAATGTGGTCAGTTTTAATATGTGCTGATAAATGAAACATGCAAATGCTCCCCCTCAATTTATGAGGGAGATTCACTACTTATTATGTACAAGATAACTGTTATGACACAAATGATATTGACCTTTTTGCGCAGACGATGTGATCATCCGCTTCTCTGAGGGAGTCAGTAGTCAACATCAATTATCCATCCGCGAACAAAAATTTCCCACATATTGTAGATTCCCACTTGGCGAGACTATAATAAGTAATGCTTTGTTGAAATGAAGGTGGTGGTGGTGAAGACAGTGTTGTTGTTGTTGTTGCTGATATTGTTGTTGTGGTGAATTCAGAGCCAGTCAATAGAGTTTGAACATCTGATCAAATGGTGAGGGCGGGAGCAGGAACATTCATATCGGCCATAGAATCTGCATAGGAATATCAACACAGATATACATACATACATATTCACTCTTTATTAACAGCTACCACGTAGCAGCTTGCCTGCTCATAATACCATATTCATCTCATAATCAAACCACAGTCAGGACATACATCAAACCGCTATCTAGCATGAAGAGCAATCAGCAATCATGATCATGGAAATTCACTCATATTTCAACATTCAACTCAAGATCTTAGGGACAAGATTCTAACATGATAGCCACATACCTAAGCATATCCTGAGTGCACATGCACTAGATCAACAACAATTAAGCTGCTATCGACTAACAAAAGTCAATCAACATTTGAAACTCATTCAATCAAATCATACAAATGCCAGTGGAGTATTAAAGAACATCAAACACAATGGGTTTTCTAACTCCTTTTAGATTTTGGTTTTTTTTTTATAAAGTATTTAGGGGATTAAACGAGGATCCCAGAGTGACACAAATGAACTTTATAGTTACATAAAGCTAGGAAACTATAAGCAAATTGTACATAATGTCCTAATCTTTATAACAACTAACACATTTGGCCATTTGAGATAAAGCTTAGTAATTTCCTCTTCAACTAATTACCCCATTAACTGCAATACCTTTTCTAACAATTATGAGATAACCAAGAAACCTGTTTGATGATATAAAATTTGAAATCACTCTCCCCCTCAATCATTGACCCGTATTCGAGTTAACGAGCTATAGTCATTGATTGAGTGACAAATTTTATGAATAATCCAACTCTGAAAGAATTTCATACAACACGTTACCACCATGTGCTTCACAAATAATTTTCAGAAGAATCATTGAAGGAAAATTATTTGTATACAAAGAAGACTTCTCTTCTTATACCATAAATAATGCACTGAAGCGTGCACTAAATCGGGGATGCACGGATATGAAGTAATCCATGCCCGGGTGAACTTCACCCATTGTTAGGAACAGCCGTCTTTTTGTCGACGTGTTTTCCTCATTTTGAAAAACCGGGTTGCATATCTGAAGTAATCGCAAGCCATTTAGGCACGTTTTGAAAACTTTTTGAACTTCTGCTCGAACTTCATTTAAAGACCCGTGTCATTATTGAATGACATTTCTAGGACCGTAAATGTTATCGATACCAGAAGACATGCCTTGAAAAACTATTTTTGGTATTTTCTATTTTTCTGAATTTTATGGTTTTTCTTGGTTTTATATATTTCTATTTACATTTTGGTTTTATAATTTTCTATTTACATTTTGGTTTAAGATATGTACAAACAATATTATTCAATTTAAGAAGATGTTGACATGAATACCGAAATAAGGATATCGTTCTGTACGTTGTAGAAGTCTGTAGTCGACATCTCTTAAACTTTCACCGCCAAAGCTTCCGAGGCTCCTGAATAATCGTCAAAACTTAAGCCTTCTCAATGTGAAGCTTTGATAGCTTCCCCTCAAACCGACAATCTTCCTTTTGAGCAGTTTCAAAGCTCTCTTTCAAGCTTACATAAGGTAAGTGTACAACGGAAATCGTAGCAAACCACATCAAATATTGCTGCTCCTTTTAAGAATAATCATCGTGATTCTCCGTTCGGGGGATCATCAAATAGATCAGCAGTGTATCATCTCACACTTGAATAATTCTTATCACATTTCTTCCCATTGAAGTCTGAAGTAATGCATACCAAAAGTATCCAGAGTCCACTTCCCCCAAGTAATTGGAATAATACACCAAAAACCACGAGTTAAAACACTGATTTTCTCTGCGGTTATGACATTTGTCTTCCCGGAATAACTTCAATTAAGAAGAAGTATAAAGTTCATCACGTGTACTCGTTGTGCGTTCAGATGTATGTCTCCTTCCCCCTTGCTGGTTTTGATACCTCAGAATCAGCAACACATTTTACGCCCATATACATGACATCTTGTGAGAAGAACAAAGTTGGCTCAAATGTATCAAGTGAGAATCAACCGGTACCGAAACTCTCTCTGACTATCTTTACCAACCCTTATGTAGGCTATTTGACGTGATGACTGATGGAGCAAACCCGATATACCAAACTTGAAACTGAAGAAGAATTCCCCGTTCTCGTGACTTAAGCTTGCACTAATGTTGGAAGAACGGTATAGAGAATTTATGCTCCAAGCAAATCTCTAAGTACTCAATACCCAACTAAAGTATGAGACATTAACACCTCTTTCAATTATCCACAATGTCATCGGCGTGTGACACTGAGTATTACAACATAACTCCATTAAGTGATAGTTAACCAGGTCTTCAAACATTTACCCCGACTGCTGGTAACTAAATAAACTAAGCCTTCAACTTAAATCTTAAGCACGAGCAAGTTATCATTGAAAGTCATGCATCCAACCAACCTCGACTTCAAGATAAAATAGGATCACGCCTTTGTGAAAGTCAACTTCAATCTCAAATAAGTGATACCTGATCAACTACGTAGTCACAATTAGAGTCACATGCCCAACAAGTGAGTGAACATACAATCAAATGTACGTCGATCCACTGTTCACACTTCTCCCCCTCAAAAATTGCATATGAGGTTGCCATTTTTGATTGAACAAGTGCATATGAGGTTGGTCCACTGTTCACACTTCTCCCCTTCAAAAAATTGCATTTGAGGTTGCCATTTTTGATCGAGTGAATAAAAATCCAATCAAATGTACGTCGATCCACTTGATGACTGAACGAGCATAGAGCAAGTATGAAGCTTGTTGATGAGAATAGTCAGAAGCAAGAAGATTTCTCTTCTTCCGAAGATAAAGCGCACTCAAGCGTACGCCTTTCTTTTCTTTGAGGAACGGGGCCTGAAGTGTTTTTTAGCAGACACCATTATGTTGACATTGAGGCCCGAGGCTTGAACTGCAGTGTTCAAATGTCATATGTAGTTGAAGATCAAGGCCTGAACTGATGTGAACAGACATCATTGTCGTTGAAGAACGAGGCTTGAACTGATGTGTTCAAACGTCATTTTTCGATGAAGAACGAGGCTTGAACTGTTGTGTTCAAACGTCATTTGTCGATGAAGAACGAGGCTTGAACTGTTGTGTTCAAACGTCATTGTCGTTGATGTTCATCAAACTTGAATTGCTTGAACCCCTAATTCATGAGATATCAGTCTTTTCGGCACCCAAACCCTGAGTCTTTCCTTAATAGGAGTGAACGATATACCTGCACTTAAGTAAAGACTACCTGCACTGACATTAAGAGTTTGTTTGTATGTATATGGGTTAGTAATATCAGCATCTAGACCATTTGGGGTTTCATTGTCAACCTTGGTTTTGCACTTAGTGAACATCTTTCTAATAGGTATCCATCTAAGACTAGCAATCTTAAAAATTCTACCCGTCGGTATCCACCTAAGACAAGATCTAGGAGTGTTTGTTTTCTCATGCACAGTGGAAGACTTGTTGAGAGAAAACTTTTGTCCTATAGCAATCTGCCTACCAGGTTTTTGAGTATAACTTTTTGGTTCTACGGGTTTGTTGTAGTTTCTAGACTTAGAGGATTGGACCTTCTCACGAGCATTCACTTCCTTCAGGAATTTTGTTATACAATCATCATGGTTTGTATTAAACACACATTTCTGACAAGTTGAGCAAACAGAGTGTTTGGATCCAGAAAAAGATCTAGAATTCTTAGAGTGATCTGCTACAGGAATCGCTTTAATCGATACGCAACTACTCTTAGAAACAGGCAAATTCCTTGTCTTTTCATGTGTGTTTTTTTTTTGCATCCTCTAGGTTGTGATTCTGAACACTGTTTTTATGTCTAACATGTTCCTTTGGTGTCATAAATGGCACACGCTTTGAACTAATCCTAGAGGAACTAGAAGCACTCATATGATGAGGTTTTGCAAACGTATATTCCTTTTCATTAGGTCTAGACTGTGAAGTGACTGGTTTTGACAAAACTTATTTCGAATCAACTTGGGAGGCAAACCGTGGTTTTGAAGATTTTGGTCGTTCAGATCTAAACGCAGTCGGTTGTCTAACAACTGATTGGTTTCTAAGTGGTTGTAAAACTGGTTTCCCCAAGATTGATGGTTTTGCAAACTTAGTGTTCACACAATTTCCCGTCCATTTTCTTAACTCGTTTTTCAACGCTGCAATTGCAAAACCCTTTTCCTGAAGTTGAGCTTTGAATTCATCATTTTTGGCAATCAAAGAGGTTGTTTGCTCTACAGTCTTAGTTTTCGCTTCTTTGATTGAGTCACACAGTTCTTTGCAATGTATTTTTAAAATCTCATTTTCAATAAGTAATTCAGCCACTTTATGTTCTAATTCAGCATTTTTTGTTGGAATAACATCATTGTCATGTTTAGCCTTAACTTCATTACACATATCACACATCTTAGTAACACGTTTTTTCAGGTTGTTGATCGTCAAGTTTTTGGCTTCTTGCTGAGCTTTCAAATCATTTATCATAAAAAGTTCACGGAATTCAGGAAATTCCGGATTCCTACATGGTTGGTTAGTTTGAAGACTTTCTTCCTTTTGTTGCATTGAGATTTCAAGTGAAATACAATGTTTTTCAAGTTGTAAAAATCTGTTTGAAAGTTCATTATAAACTTCTTTTTCAACCATATCATTTGAGTTGAAAAACTCAGCCGTAAGCAAAGAACTTGACGCATCATCATGCTCAGCAGAGAAATAGAATCTTTCGCAGGATTTTACAAAATCAAGAAGAAACCGTGAAATGATATTTGATATGTGTTATGATAACAGTTGGATCGGTACAATGATTAGTGATTGTGTGTTAAAAGTGAAGATCGTTTGATAGGCTAGGTGATATGTTGTTCAATTATGATTTGGTTTGGTTGAAATGAGTTTAAGTGATGAAGTAGACAAGTCACAGTGAATTACAGACAACACTCGTGTTTTGAAATCCGAATAAATCCCGTAGCTATATCCAATAAACCCGAAAATATCTCAACCCAAAGTAATTCTCAATCCCGGATTATTGAAGCTCAATCAAAACCGTTGTCCAAAATTATATCAAAAATTCTACTAAATACCAAATTAACACTAAAATGCGAATTAGTATTAATGTTAGTGGTGAAAAACCCAAAATCCCAACAAAGAATTGATATAACTCGTGAACCCAAGTCCAGTCCAGTCCACTAAATCAATTAAGACTAAAGCCCAGTTGATAACGCTCAAATTGTACATGTTTTTAGTAGCGTTATTCCTGTTTTTATGTATGTTATTTGGTTATATTTATATGCTTTTGTTACTAAATCGTACCAAAGTGTGTTTGCAAAGCATATGTGGCCAAAAACAGGAAAAAGGAAGAAAAAGATGAGAAAAATGAGAAAGAAGGAAATATTTATGAAAGTGCGAAGATTCTTATACCAAGACCCAAGCAAAAAGGCATTTCAAAGAATGAAGGTCCAAGTATTCATGTTGATTAGCTTCAAAGATGTTGAAAAGATCAAGTTTGGATGAAGAACCAAAGACCCAAAAAGGAAAAATCAAGCCAAGACGAAAAAAGTCCAAAAAGTCTCAAACAGCAACCATCCATCCGATCAGTCGCCGCTCGCAACCGATTCAGATGGAGGCAATTTCGAAGACCAACCGATCGGTTAGACATATTACCGATCGGTTGGAAGCTTGCTGATTTACCAAAACTTCATCATTAAGTTTTGTCTTTTCATATATCCGGTTCTAATGCCTTCTAATAAGGATTCTAGGCTCTTCTAAACTTCTTGGAGGACAAGTGAAGCATAAATGAACCAAGACCCTTGGGAGGAGTATTAATAGGATCATTTGTGGAGTATTAATAGAGTTTTTCTTAATCAAGAAACTAGTAATCATCAACCACTCATAAAAATACTCTCAAATTCGTCCATTGAAGTCCAGGAAACTTTGGAGGATCAAGAAGTCATTATTTGGAGGTCAAAACGTCAAGAAATCAACACCAATCCTTTGGGTATCATTACTTTATCATTTGTAATCTATTTCCAATCATTGTAAGACTTTCAATTATGGTTTCTAATGTTCAAAGTGCTGAGATTATGTTCATGTTTGCTATGAGTGGCTAGTGCCTTTGTGCACTTGCTTAGATGATGTGTATTACCAATTGATATGCGTATGATTGTGATGACATGTTTTAATTCAATTTCAAGTTGATTCTAAGATCCAATCGTGATTAAGTTTTGTAGTGACATTTGTTGAATCAAGTTTAACTAGTTGCTAATAATTTTAAGGGTCGAAAGAACTATTGTTATTCAACTAGTTATAATCATTTGTCTATGAATGATTGTTTTTACCCATTATTCTTGATTAAACAAAGAAAGTTAATTGTGGTTGTAATGAGAATGCTTTTGTCTATCAAAAATAGAATTGATGGTAAACCATTTCAAGGGTCGAAAGATTAATAGTTTACTCTCAATTGTGACCTTTTGTCTATGATTGGTTACCTTTTGTATTGACCATTTCCTAAGCTATTTGATTAAGCAAAAGATTATTTTTGTGTTTAAGGTACACCAACTTATGAACCTTGAATTGATCTTGAATTGAGTGGTTAAACGTAATGCTTGTTTTTATGAACTAAAATCTTGACGAAGGTTTAATTTGTAGAAACAATAGATTAGTTCACCAAACTAATTATCATAACCAACATGTTGTCCAAAGTTATCACAATCATGCTTATCAAAAAGTAGCATACTAGTCTCAGCGAGTGTAGTTTTAATCATCTGAATTATTCTATTTTTCATTACTTGTTAAGGAAGTTACTTCTAGTAGCTTACAATTCGATTCACTACACAAATCCCTGCGAACGATCCCGACTTACCATCATAATCTTGCTATAACGGACGAGTTCACTTGCTCGTATGTGTTGTTTCTAGATTCGGTAATTCGACCTTTATAAATTTAAAACTTGTACGCATTCACGACACATAGTGTTTTTGGCACCGCTGCCAGGGATTTTGATCGTGTTTCTGTAGGTTTTAGAAGTTCATAGTTCGTTTCATAAAAAAAAAAGTTTTTCCGAGCTGACCATCCGATCGGTATTCCACTCCATCCGATCGGTTGTCCATTTTTCAAATTTACCGAGAGCTTCAGCCGATCGGTAGTAGCATTCATCCGAATCGGATCACCCCAAACTTAATTAACCGAGAGTTCTATCCGATCGGAAATCCATTCCATCCGATCGGATCTTTAGCCTTGATTTTTCAAATTGTTTCCATTCTTCACTCGTGTGTTTAGACATTGCCTCGATTCTCTTGGGAATTGTATGAACACTCGATCAACCAGAATAGAACCAATTTCACCTTTTTCAGATCCCGAACGTTTAGTCCGAAGACCAAGAAGGAAAAGAAAACCATCTGTTCCATTAGCCAACCGTGTACCAAGAGTACGAAACCCACCATTTGAAAATCTTTGTGAAGCTAAAGTCGTTTATAACCCATTCATTGAGCAACCTTTTCCCATGGCTGACGATAGACCCATGTGGGAAGTCAACCGAACCGTAGCACCCACTCCCGGAGCTGCTATTGTTACTATCAACCTAGGTGAAAATTTCACCGTGAAAGGTCACCATCTTTCTATGATTAAAGACCGTCAATTCGATGGCCAGTCGAGGGCCGATCCTCACAAACACAATGCCAAATTCATCGAAATTTGTGGCATGTTCCGATATGGCGATACCAATGTGGATGCCATTAAACTTAAACTTTTTCCATCATCACTTGCTGGAGACGCAAATGTGTGGTATAATGAATTAACCCCAGGAACTATCAATACTTGGGAGGAGATGAGGCAAGCTTTTGTAAGCCGATTCTTTCCACCTGCCATGTTTGATCGACTCATGGGAGAAATTCGTGCTTTCACACAAAACCCTAACGAATCTCTCGTCGAAGCCTGGCTTCGTATGAAAGATTTGCTTCGTAGTTGTCATGGACATGGTTTAGGACGAGGAACCATTATCCAAATCTTCTAACATGGACTAGATGAAGCATCTCAAGGAATTCTTGACGCTGGAGGAATTTTTCTTTATAAGACTCCAAACCAGGCATACCAATTGCTAGAAGATCGAGTTCTTCTCAAACTCGATTGGTCAAAAGATGCCAAAACCAAACCCTTACGAAAAACCGTTGCTTTTGCTGAAAGTTCCGATACCTCTAAACTCATGGAGAAAATGGAAACATTGACTTCCAAAATCGACTCGCAATACAAAGACCTTAAAGGAGAAATGAAAGAAATGCGAGACGGTTGTAACAACTGTGGAGGTAATCACCCATCATCAGAATGTGACAACCAACCAATGGACCAACCCAAAGAAGGAGAAGCCAATTATGTCCAAAGAGGATACCGTGGAGGCGGTTATTGTGGAAATTATTACGGACGAAATTCTGTAAATTGGCAAGATCGTCAACAAAGGGATAACAACCGTGATTCTCAACCACGAGTAGACAATCAAACCACACAAACCTCTGACAAAAAAGCGGAAGAATCCGATTTTGAGAAAATGATGAGAGAATTCGTAACTGTTCAAAAATCAACCAATGAGTTCGTCAAGAACCAATTTTTCAATCTCAAAACCAAAGTTGAGCAAGGTCAGAAAAATCATCAAGCATCAATTCAAGACCTTGAAAATAAATTTGGTAGACTTTCTGATCAAATTTCTTCCCGACCATCTGGTTCGTTGCCAAGTAATACCCAAACCAACCCTAAGCCAACATCATCTGGATCAAACGATAAAACTTATCGTCCACCACATACTCGAAATGAGCATATCAATTCTGTATTCACAAGAAGTGGTCTTTCTTATGATCCACCACCCAATCCAAATGATACCACGATCATTGATGATGATAGTGAGGAGGAAGAAGAAGTCAAAAAGGAAAATATCACAAAGACACCACCCAAACCCATCCCACCAGTTAAGGTATATACACCAAAAATTCCATATCCTCAAAGCCTTAAGAAAGAAAAAATGGAAGAACGTTACAAGAAGTTTGTTGAAATAATCAAAGAGGTTAGACTCAATGTTCCCCTCGTTGATGTTTTAGCTGGAATGTCCAATTATAGGAAATTTTTGAAAGAACTTCTTAATAAAAAGAACAAGTTGGAGCAAATATCCGCTACCTTTCTGAATGAAGAATGTTCAGCTATTGTTCAAAACAAAATTCCACCGAAACTAGGAGATCCTGGAAGTTTTCTGATTCCGTGCATGTTAGGAAACAACATCACATGCGATGCTTTAGCCGATCTAGGTGCAAGTATCAATTTGATGCCCTATTCGTTGTATTCTAAACTTTCCATCAATACCTTGAAACCTACAAGGATGAGTATTCGATTAGCAAATCATTCTTACCAATATCCTGTTGGAATTGCTGAGAATATGCTTGTCCAAGTTGGTAAATTCATTTTTCCTGTGGATTTTGTGATCTTAGAAATGGAGGAAGATAGTAGAGTACCTCTTATTTTAGGAAGACCTTTCCTAAACACCGCTGATGCGATCATTAAAGTAAAAGGAAAAGAACTCAATCTTGGAGTTGGAGATGATAGAATTACCTTTTTAATCGATAAAGCAATGCAATATCCATATTCCAGTGATGATACTTGTTTTAACATTGATGTAATCGATGAAGTCACTGAAGAAGAATTGGATGCATTACTTGACGATTCGGATCCATTCATGACTACTTCAGAAAAGATTAGTGAAACAAACTTTGATAAAGAATTCGCTGATTTTATGGAAGTAAAGTTTGAAGAAGAAGAAGAAACAGAAGTTGAAGAATGAGAAATAGAAGAAGATTTTGAGGAAATCACTTTTAATGATCAATTGAGAATCAAAACATCTCTTCAAGAACCACCAACTGATCTTGAGCTGAAACCACTTCCCGAAAATCTTGAGTATGCTTACTTGGAGGATAATTCACTTCTTCCAGTGGTCATATCTTCGTTGCTCAAAGATAAGAAAAAAGAATGTCTCATTTCTGTTCTCAAGAAGCATAAAAGAGCTTTTGCGTGGAAAACATCTGACATCCCAGGAATCAGTCCTGATTTTTGTAAACACAAAATCAATTTCGAAGAAGTTGCAAAACCCGTTGTAGAAAGACAACGTCGACTCAATCCCAACATGAAAGAAGTTGTTAAAAAAGAAATCATCAAACTTCTTGATGCCGGTATCATTTACCCAATCGAGGATATTCCTTGGGTGAGTCCAGTTCACTGTGTTCCGAAAAAAAGAGGAATGACTGTTGTGACTAACGAACGGAATGAATTAGTTCCTACTAGAACTGTCACAGGATGGAAAGTATGTATTGATTACAGAAAATTAAACAAAGCCACCAGAAAAGATCATTTTCCTTTACCGTTCATGGATCAAATGCTTGAGAGATTAGCAGGGAAAGAGTACTTTTGTTTCCTTGATGGTTTTTCAGGATATTTCCAAATTCCCATTGATCCTGTTGATCAAGAAAAGACTACATTCACATGTCCCTTTGGAACTTACGCTTATCGGCGTATGCCTTTTGGTTTGTGTAATGCACCCGCCACTTTCCAGAGATGCATGATTGCTATATTCCAAGACATGCTTGAAACATCGATGGAAGTTTTCATGGATGATTTTTCAGTTTTTGGAAGCTGATGCGCGTGATGTGTCGTTGCGGTTTAGCAGTTTTAATGCCTACTCAAGTTTTAAATTTATATTTAGCCGACTTATCAATAACACACACACTTAACGAGCAGTGTACCCCGTCAGTATGAAGATAATGGTAAGTAGAGTGTCGATCACTAAGAGTGGAACGTATTATCTTGTTATTCTAATCAGTATTTTAATATCCTAACGCAAGGGGGTTTCAGCCTGAGAGACTGGCACGATTTGTTGCAATTAAATAATAAAATAAACCAATAGGCACGAATCAGCAAGTAGCACACACGTACACAGATAGATACTTGAGACAATAAGAGGGCTGTCCTTATGATTAAGTAGATTGTCACTTGTTTTATTGATAGCTTTATATGAAGTGTATGTAGTTAACCCTTTCTCGTTGGTTCTATTCTTATCGGCGAGTAAACCCTTAATGATTACTTATGTCTAAAAGTTATTCCTAAGTGATCAATTTAGAAACAACCGTGGGAGCCACATTATGTCCCGCAGTCAAATGCCCGCAAGCCACTAATAAACACAGAGGTTATCAATGCACTAATAAGTAGTAACCAAAGACATCAACATATAAACTTTAATTGATGGGAAAGCAAGTATTAAAGGGAGTGCAATCTTTCGTTGTCACATTACACAAGCCACCAATCCTGATGAATTAAAGTTTGCTAACACAATAAAACAAAACTACTTAATGAATTAAACACATGCAGCACCTTCTTACAGCTCTTGTATCTTTGATTTGGGTGTGTCTTGTGCTGCCTCCTTGACTGAATTCGTCCTTTGTTTCTCCTGTTCGAACTTCGGTTTTAGGTTTTTCGGAACTTGTAATTCGTCTGGTCTACGGGGTATTTATACTTTCTGTCTGAGGGAAGATGCGGCGCATCTACTAAGTAGATGCGGCGCATGTACTTAACTTCGCGTGGGGTCCAAGATTATAATATTCAGGAATATTCGTACACCGCCAGAAGATGCGGCGTAACTCTTGATTAGATGCGGCGCATGTCCTCTTGTATCTTGGATCGTATCTGGTGATATCTTGATAGAGATGCGGCGCATGTCGAGAGTGAGATGCGGCGCATCTGGAGCAGAATTGACTTGATCTTGTCCATGTCAGTAGACCTTCAACTTTATGCACGTTTTGCTCCATAATTAGTCCAAAATCGCTAAGTTTCACCAAATGCTTGTTTTTACCTGAGAATTACAAAAGTAAACGATTAAGTATCAATCCTCATACATAATATAGTAAAACAAGTCAAATTAATAGGATAAATGATAGTAATAAAATGTACTTATTTGAGTTCATCAAATATCCCCCCACTTGAACTTTACTTGTCCCCAAGTAAACCTTAGAATTTCTTTTATGAAAATGTATCCTAAAAGATGTTAGGATTTATTTTTATATTTAAGCATGTATTCGTTTATTTCATAATCACACAACTAAACACTTAACGATTCAGAAGTAAAATAAAATAAGTCGATAAAAGCAAATCTAATCGTTTAACTGTCCAGTCGCGACGAATATTCTATCATAAGCTTGGCAAGTATACACATCTCCTCCACTAAAGCTAAGGAGTAACAAGTCTAAAGCGGTAAAAAGGGTTTTTAGGCTTAAGGGTTAATTATTCTCTTTCACTATCGATCTCAAATTCCAGAAAAGGCGACAAAATCACAAATACATGATCGAATCCACGAACACGATACTTGCAATTGCTCAAATCCTTAACTCGAATAGGCTAAAGATAGGTCCAAACTTCACCAATAATAATATATCAAAAAGGGCGACAAAATCATAAATACATAGCCGAATCCACGACTACGATACTTAAGATTGCTCAAATCCCTAATCTCAATAAATCAAAGGTTTGGTTGGATAAAGAATAATAAAGGGTATGGATAATATTTGGGATATAAATTGGTGTAAAAATTAAAAATAAACAAAACAAATAAATTAAAATCCTAAGTGTGGTTAATCACTATCCCAACCATCCCATGAATAAGACTCATATCATAGAATAACTCACGCTTTAACACTTGAAACACACGCTTTAGGTAGACACGAATTATACTCAACAAGATCTTAATCAAAGAATAAACCTTAATTGGCGTTCCCATAACTGCCAATTCCCGTTCAATCCATAGATATAGTACAACAAATAGTGGCCATATGAACCACTTACATAACTTTACATCGTTGGTTTAAAATAAACATCCAACTTTTCTTTCTTTCTTTTTCTTTTCTCATTTTTTCGATTTTTTTTTTTTTTTTTTTTTTTTTTCACATAAACATAGATGTGTAAAATTTCACCACATCACTATAATGATAATTCTTGATAAATGTTCCATACTTTTCATAACTTCAGAAATAATGGTAATAGTGAAAGTAGTAAACACACGAAAAATAAACTCCAAAATATACAATATTTACTTTCACTCCAATTGCATTGTGCAATTTCCCGACCAAACCAAAGATAATGAATTACGCATGCGAACACAGGTAATGTAAGGAAACACACTTTGCCTATAGCAATTAACCAACCACGGATTCTAATCTACAGGGTAGGCTAAGGTGTAAGGGTGTAACGAAACATTTTAAACATAGGTGTAAGAAACGAAAGGAATGGCTCTGAGGGTTTTTCTAGGGGTATCTTACTCTAAAAATGAGAGTAACAAAAGGTTTATACGGGGGTTAACTAACCAGTGTAGTTAGTTAATAACACATAACAAATAATAGGCTATTTGGGTGTAATCCTAGAATTTTACCAATTTAGACAAGTCATTCCAATTATATAAATAATACTCATTATGGTGGTCTCGAATAGTATACAAGCCAAGTTCTAAAGTTTACAAGTCACCGGCACACTCATAGATTTGTGAATTTTGAAAAATCACAATTTTTGAAAATAACGTCATGTGTGCAGTTATGCAACTTAGATCTTAAACAAAAACATGCTAAAAAATTTTTAAGTTTGATATATTAAGCACATTTTAAGCATAATTTTTGAAAAAGTTTAGGACAAGTAATTGTTAAGTGTTCTAATTCTCCAATCCCCCCACTTAAGTTAAACAACGTCCTCGTTGTTTGTATAAAAGGTTAAAAACTGGAAAATAAAAAATTAGAACAGAAAAACTCCCCTGAGATTTGCTCGGTATGATCCTCCATTAGTATAAGAGCAAAAATCAACTTCTTGTGGATTAGAACGTTAAAGCTTCATACTTGATGTATCCACAGGAAATCCAGGAAACTATAATACCACCAACACTTTAAAACACACCTAAGATAAGAAAGGTTCAAGCTTGCATAATACATTAGTAGTTAGATAAAAATAAAACTTAAAAATTAAAACTGAAAATCATCAGGTCAGTCGATGCGCCGTATCTTATGGAAGAAGATACGCCGTATCGAGCCTGGAATAAATACGGATCAGAATAAAGATGCGCCGCATCCTTAACCAGGGATGCGCCGCATTAAAAATAAACTGATAAATAGTTTTAAAGTCAAAAATAAAAATGCAGAAAAATAAAATAAGATATGACCATTGCAGGAGATGCGTCGCATCTCAGAATTGAGATGCGCCGTATCCTCGTACGGTCTGACTGACTCGACACAAACAGAAAATTAAAAGATAAATCCTAAGCATGGGTTGCCTCCCACGAAGCGCTTGTTTTTGTTCGAGTCACGAGCCTGACTCCACCCTTATTTATTGTGTAATAGGGCGTTGTTCCCCCCACTTGGGATCAAGTGCGGATGATAGTAGCAATAAACACGAAAAGAGTGTAAATTTGCTATTAAAGATGGAAGAAATAAATAAAGATAATACCTTGGCAATATATTCACATCTTCCCAATTCTTACCCGGTTTGGTTGATAAATTGGATGACTTGACAACTTCATCTGAAAGTGTAGTTTGTTGAGGAAAATTGAGTCTCCTTTCTTCTTGGTTAGTCTCTTTGGTAGTAAGGCGTCCCTTGACTTCCGCAGAAGATGAGAAAGGGTCTTTAGCAAGTAAAAGTTCGAGTTCCTCTATATGCTTCATAGGGTCGGAATCATCATCTTCATCAATCATAGCAATGTTTGAGAGCTCATCACCAAACTCTTCTTCGAGCTCCACCAAATACGGGTTGATCACAGGTGCTTCAATAGGTAGTGTAATAAATTTCACCTCATTATCTTTCTGTTTTGCAACCTGTTTAGGAAAACTAGCAAGATTATTAGTAACGGGATTAATAATATTAAATAAATTTGTACCACTTTGTGTTGCAAGTGACTCCAATTCATCTTGTGAATCTTCATCTTCAACAAGTGGTCTTGCAATTTCAGCATCGTCCCGAATTTCATCCTTCATTAAGTAATCCCAAATTTCTTCAAAATCCCTTGTTGGGTCAAAATCTGGCTTATCCGTTCCACACCTAAATATTTCCGTTTGTTGTGGTAACTGCGGTATGCTATCGTACGCAATAGCATCAAACCTTTCAATATCAGAATACTCATTATCTTCATCCGAGGGAATATTACCATGGTGTTTTTGATATGATGAGAATATATCTTCCACCTCGGGTGGAAAATCACAAGTAATAGCACTATACACCATTGTCCCACATTCATCTTCATTTTCATTATAAGCACTTTCGGATGAATAAGCTTCTTTGTAAACAATTGCCGGATTTTCATTCAAATCAAACACTTGTGACTCTTCTTCATCTTGGGCAACTTCCGGAGAAATAACATCATCAATAACTATTGCCGGAAACCTAATTGCACCAAAATCGTATGATTCTTCTTCATCTTCATCAATTGAAAAAGTCCAAGTGTGTCGAAATGACAATTTGTTTCTTTCATTTCCTGACTTTTCCTGCTTCAATAACAAGTATTCTTCCATCGTGAGTTCCTTATCCTCGATAACTTGTGCACCATATCTTGCTCTTTCCCAATCTTAGATCCCATTATTGCTCAAGGCTCTTTCCTCTTCAAGTCTGATATATTCTTCCACTGTAATATCCGGATCGTCCATCTTCCTGAAATAAAACTTACTCGTGCAAAAGAAGGGTGAAACGATCAAAGTAAAATAAAAGTTGCTGATATCAGCTGACGATGCGCCGTATCCAAAAAGTTGGATACGCCGTATCTTATAATCGTTAAAATTTAATCAGACTTTATTCAAAAAATAGATACGCCGCTTTGAATTTATGAATGCGCCGTATCGAATTAATTAATCAAAAATCAGCTTATCTAATTAAAATTAAATGCGTCGTATTAACGAAAGTTAATGCGCCGTATTTTCGTTACGTTTCAAAATAAATATCGATTTTTGATTCAGAAAGATGCGCCGTATCGATATAGATCGATGCGTCGTATCTGTTTAATAATTCGCAAACTGTTTTTAATTAAAATAATAGATACGCCGTATCTGCGAAAGCAGATGCGTCGTATGGCGTTAACGTTTAGAAAAAAAAAATTTCAAAAACAGATACGCCGTATCTGCTAAAGCAGATGCGTCGTATTACTTTATCGCTTAGAAAAATTTTCTTATTAAAAACAGATACGCCGTATCTTGGGGAAAAGATGCGTCGTATCGAATTAATTAAACGCGTTGTATTTTTTTAAAAATTAAACGCAATACGCTGTATCTGAGAGATCAGATGCGCCGTATCGTTTGATTTAGCACAGTACAACGATAGCAGAACAGAAAAATACGAAAAATAAAAACAAAAAATTAAACAAACAAACAAAAATAAACACACAAAAATAAAAGAAAACAATTAACACACAATACAACAAATATGCAAAATAATACAATGATGCAATTAATCTAATAAAAAAAGAAAAACCTAATTAAAATACTAATTAAATTAACAGATAATAACAATTCACTCCCCGGCAATGGCGCAAAAAAAAACTTGATGCGCGTGATGTGTCGTTGCGGTTTAGCAGTTTTAATGCCTACTCAAGTTTTAAATTTATATTTAGCCGACTTATCAATAACACACACACTTAACGAGCAGTGTACCCGGTCAGTATGAAGATAATGGTAAGTAGAGTGTCGATCACTAAGAGTGGAACGTATTATCTCGTTATTCTAATCAGTATTTTAATATCCTAACGCAAGGGGGTTTCAGCCTGAGAGACTGGCACGATTTGTTGCAATTAAATAATAAAATAAACCAATAGGCACGAATCAGCAAGTAGCACACACGTACACAGATAGATACTTGAGACAATAAGAGGGCTGTCCTTATGATTAAGTAGATTGTCACTTGTTTTATTGATAGCTTTATATGAAGTGTATGTAGTTAACCCTTTCTCGTTGGTCCTATTCTTATCGGCGAGTAAACCCTTAATGATTACTTATGTCTAAAAGTTATTCCTAAGTGATCAATTTAGAAACAACCGTGGGAGCCACATTATGTCCCGCAGTCAAATGCCCGCAAGCCACTAATAAACACAGAGGTTATCAATGCACTAATAAGTAGTAACCAAAGACATCAACATATAAACTTTAATTGATGGGAAAGCAAGTATTAAAGGGAGTGCAATCTTTCGTTGTCACATTACACAAGCCACCAATCCTGATGAATTAAAGTTTGCTAACACAATAAAACAAAACTACTTAATGAATTAAACACATGCAGCACCTTCTTACAGCTCTTGTATCTTTGATTTGGGTGTGTCTTGTGCTGCCTCCTTGACTGAATTCGTCCTTTGTTTCTCCTGTTCGAACTTCGGTTTTAGGTTTTTCGGAACTTGTAATTCGTCTGGTCTACGGGGTATTTATACTTTCTGTCTGAGGGAAGATGCGGCGCATCTACTAAGTAGATGCGGCGCATGTACTTAACTTCGCGTGGGGTCCAAGATTATAATATTCAGGAATATTCGTACACCGCCAGAAGATGCGGCGTAACTCTTGATTAGATGCGGCGCATGTCCTCTTGTATCTTGGATCGTATCTGGTGATATCTTGATAGAGATGCGGCGCATGTCGAGAGTGAGATGCGGCGCATCTGGAGCAGAATTGACTTGATCTTGTCCATGTCAGTAGACCTTCAACTTTATGCACGTTTTGCTCCATAATTAGTCCAAAATCGCTAAGTTTCACCAAATGCTTGTTTTTACCTGAGAATTACAAAAGTAAACGATTAAGTATCAATCCTCATACATAATATAGTAAAACAAGTCAAATTAATAGGATAAATGATAGTAATAAAATGTACTTATTTGAGTTCATCAGAAGCTCATTTGAAGCTTGTCTTTCTAATCTCGACAAAATGCTCGAAAGATGCGAAGCTGCACATCTTGTTCTCAACTGGGAAAAATGCCATTTCATGGTGACTGAAGGAATTGTGCTAGGACACAAAATTTCCAGTGCAGGAATGGAGGTTGACAAAGCAAAAATAGATGTTATCACCAAATTACCACCTCCAACAAACGTTAAAGCCGTTAGAAGTTTTCTAGGATATGCCAGTTTTTACCGTCGTTTCATTAAGGATTTTTCCAAAATATCTCGTCCAATGACGAAACTTCTAGAAAAAGATTCTGTTTTTGACTTCAATGCAGATTGTATGAAGGCATTCGAAACATTGAAAACCCAATTGACTAGTGCACCCATTATGGTTTCACCTAATTGGTCACTACCTTTCGAGCTCATGTACGACGCAAGCGATTTTGCGGTTGGAGCTGTATTAGGAAAACGTGAAGGAAAACATTTTCGTCCTATATACTTCGCCAGCAAAACACTCAATAATGCGCAACAAAACTATACGGTTCCGGAGAAAGAATTATTAGCCGTTGTGTTTGCTTTTGACAAATTCAGATCTTATCTTGTGCTTTCGAAGACAATTGTGTTCACTGATCATTCAACGCTCAAATATCTGTTTGCAAAACAAGATGCAAAACCGCGTCTTATCCGATGGATTTTGCTACTCCAAGAATTTGACATCGAAATCAAAGATAAGAAAGGAGCAGAAAATCTAGCTGCTGATCATTTGTCTCGTCTTGAGAATCCAAACTTGGAAGAGTTAAAAGAAGACGAGATTGACAATTATTTTCCTGATGAAACTCTCATGACTGTTGATACAGCCAATGAGAAAGAAATTCCATGGTTTGCTGAGTATGCAAATTACCTCGTTGGAGGAATTCTCAAAAAAGGATTAACTCATGGCCAACGAAGTAAATTATTTTCGGAATTAAAACATTACTATTGGGAAGAGCCCTATCTTTTCAAGATGTGTCCCGATGGAATGATAAGAAGATGTGTTTCTGGTTCTGAAACAAGAAGAATTCTTGATGAATGCCATCATGGCCCGACTGGGGGACACTACGGTCCTTCCACCACAGCTAAAAAAGTTTTTGATGCTGGATTCTATTGGCCGACTATTTTCAAAGAAGCTCATACTCTTGTCCAAAACTGCGATGCTTGCCAAAAATCCGGTAGTCTTTCTCGTAGAGATGAAATGCCTCAAAAGAGCATTCAAGTCTATGAAATATTCGATATTTGGGGAATCGATTTTATGGGACCCTTTCCTAAATCGCACAAATACGAATATATTCTCGTTGCTATTGATTGCGTTTCCAAATGGGCTGAAGCAGAAGCTCTACCCACAAATGATGCTCGAATTGTTGTCAATTTTCTCAAAAAGCTTTTCGCTCGTTATGAAATTCCCAAAGCCTTAATAAGTGATCGAGGAACCCATTTCTGTAACAAACAAATGGAGAAAATTATGAAACGATACGGAGTACATCATCGTTTCGCAACAGCTTATCACCCTCAGACCAGTGGTCAAGTCGAAAATACCAACAGAGCCTTAAAAAGAATACTTGAAAAAACGGTTAAAGACAACCCTGCCGTTTGGTCAAGAAAACTCGATGATGCTCTGTGGGCATTTCGTACGGCTTATAAAACTCCAATTGGTACAACACCATACAGACTTTTGTATGGAAAAACCTGTCATTTTCCGTTCGAAATTGAACATCGCGCTTAGTGGGCATTCAGAAGCTGTAACCCTGATCTCAAAATAGCTGGAGAGAAGAGATTCTTGCAATTGCATGAACTCGATGAACTAAGACTCCAAGCTTACGAGAACTCCAAGCTCTACAAAGCTAGAACCAAAGCGTATCATGACAGAAAGCTTAGAATCTGGAAAGAATTCAAAGCTGGAGACAAAGTTCTGCTTTTTAATATGAAATACAAGTTCAAAGCACCTAAGCTAAAACCAAAATGGTTTGGCCCATATATAGTGAAACATGGATTTCCATCTGGGTATGTTGAATTACATGACAAGCAAGGTGGAAGTTTCATTGTTAATGGTTACCGAATTAAATTGTATTATGATAAGGAGCAAATGAACGAGATTTCTATCAAAGAGATTCCGAATGAATCAGACTATGAAGCAATAACATTCATGGCACCCTTTCCTGCCGATTTCAAGAAAAACACTCCATGGGCCGAGGAATCTGGTTATATCTATGATGTTCTTCCTAGATGTTAGGATTGGACACACGGTTAAGGTGGTTAAACCTTTTGTTCTTTGTGTGTATGATATATTGAGTGAATATGATTAAGTATGCGGAATCTACTTAACCACACTTAGAAGGTTATTTGATTATGGAAATGGAACGGTTGTGTTTGTTCTATGACAAGGAACAATGAAAGATTAACACCAAACGATTCAATATTATTAATGATAATAATACGAGTGATCTTGAAATATCACTAGGGTTACAACCTTGAATCTTAAGTTCTTACAACTTGTGATATTCTTGTGTTTGTTCTAAGTCTTAACAGTTATGAGTTTTTTCAACTTATCTATTTTTATGCACACATAATATCGACACTAAGATCTTCTTTTATAGTCCAAGAAGATCTTTACAATATTGCTTAAAGTCTAGCCGACCTACTTGTTAAGTTAACTTGAGAGTGTCAGTACATAAGATACAACATGTATCTGTGTACACAACTTGTTAACTAAGCACATGGGGTAAGATATTATCTATCGTATATTGTTGACCAAAATACAAATAATATCTTTTCATACTTATCCACTTAGCAGCAGAATATTCATTAGCAGCAGCAATGAGTTATTGCTAGCAGCAGGATCAAGTACACTAGCAGCAGGATCAACGGCAACAGAATGTTAAGCCTAGCAGCAGAATCATTTATTGCTAGCAGCAGAATCAAATGTTCTAGCAGCAGGAACAAACATTAACAGCAGGAACCAAATGCACTAGCAGCAGAATCACACTTACAGTATTTCTTTGATTAGAACCTGATATTAACCTTCTTGAATATTTAATTCCAACAATCCTCCCCTAAACATGTTTATCCATTTCAACATGTTTCTGAATTAAATTATAGATTGTGAAGATCTTTCAAGCACTTCTGTTCTTTAAGAATGAATATCTTCTCAGTAATTCATCTGCTTTGTTCTTTGACTTTAACAATATCAACACATTGCTCCAATCTTGGACTAAAAGATGGTGCAATTTCCTTGGATGGAGGAATTATAAGAGGCAATGATGCTGTGTATCTTGGATGCTTGTTTCAACAAGTGAAATCATCTATCAGCATGCCTTTGCAAGTGATGAACAAACGTGGTAAACTGAAATTGAAACTTTTCTTCGTTTGACCTAGATAGAACTTTCTCCTTTGGAATTTTCTTGTCATTTTCAACCTCCATGTCATCATCTTGTATGCTCTTGTCTTCTCCTCCCTTACATTGGGATTGTCTTCCTTTCTTGGGCTTTTATTTCCTCCCCTGAAGCAAATAAAATTTTTACCTCCTCCCCTGTTTGGAAGATCTCTCACTATCATCCCATCATTATCTGATCTACCAATGTGAACTTGTTTTCAGACAATATTGTACATGAAGCCATCAATTCCTTAAGAGTTTAAGTTACTGCCCTCATCACTTCTAGGTGTGTTAACTCCTATGAGAGGTGAATCAGTGGACATTTGACTCATGGTCCATCAATGGATGGTTTTTGTGAATCCTTTGAAAATCCTTTTAAGAAATTATTTGACTTAGCAGTATGTTCATGATTTTAGAATTGAAAAATCATACTGCTTTCAACCATTTTGAAGGGATTAAGTGTATAACAGACACTTAATCAAAATTTCGGTTTAAAGCAACCTCTGGTTGTGTGAGAACCAATGTTTTCAGTTATAAATAACTGCCTGTGTGAAGATAAACTCATTCAAAGAGTTTTCTTGACAGGGTTTCCATCTCATAGTAATTGTTTCCTCTAACACAAGTGTTAGATTCACTTTTACTAGCTGTTCTTTCTATCAGATGTCCTTAGACTTGCTCATTATACTTGAAAGTATAAAATGATAGAAAGTGAGTTGTATCAGTTACTATCTGATCAACTAAGGCATCAATTCAATGTGAAATATCATAACTAGGTTTTAAAAAAGTAGTTTTAAGGAGTTTTAAATTCCCAAACTCAGTCCATCATAAACCTATTATGTAGCAACTAATATAATGATTTTGTTGCTTCCAATTCACTTGAAACATCCTTTGTGTTCACATGTTCATACCTGAAATTGTTAGTCTAAAACCAAAAGAACAATGTACAAAGTACTTGTCTTGTATTAGAATAATCATAGGACTAACTGTATGAATAACACAATTTAAAATTTCTACTAGAAGCACAAACTTTTGTAATAGCAGTAGTATCTTTTAAAACTAGCAACACAATCAAAAATTTATTTACAAAAACACAAAGTTTAAAATCATTAAGGATTAAGCATTCCAATACTTGCTACCAAGTACTGAAATCTTCCAACATCAAAAGCTTTGGTTAGCAGACCTGCAAAATTGAATTCTGAAGCAATTTTAAGAACTTGAATTAATCTTTTCTCATTGCAGTCTCTTATAAAGTGATGTCTAATTTCAATTTGTTTTGTTTTAGAATGTTGCACTGGATTTTTAATAATACAAATTGTACTACTATTATCAATATGAATAACAGTGTTTAAGAAATTGTACCCATAGTCAAGGAGTTGGTTTTGAAGCCATAGAACCTGACCACAGCAACTTGCAGCAGCTATATATTCAGCTTCAGTTGTTGAATTTGCCACACTTGTTTGCTTCTTACACTGCCATGAGACAAGTCTACACCCAAGGAATTGACATCCTCCAGTTGTTGACTTTCTGTCCAAGCTAGCACCAGCATAATCACTATCCGAATATGCTACCAAGTCAAAAGGAGATTCCCTAGAATACCATATACCCAACCTTGGTTGACCTTTGAGATATCTAAAAATTCTCTTGACTGCAGTTAAATGAGAAACCTTTGAGTAACTTGAAATCTTGCACAAACACAAACAGGGAACATGATATCAGGTCTAGATGATGTAAGGTACATCAAAGAGCCTATCATAGATCTGTAAGTGTGTACATCTACACTCTCTCCATCTTCATCTTTCAGAAGGTGCTTCTCAGAGTCCATTGGTGTGCTTGCTATTTTTGAATCAGCAAATTGAAATTTTCTAAGTATCTCTGCAACATATTTGTCTTGACTAATAAATATGCCTTCAGATGATTGCTTAACTTGCAAACCCAAAAAGAATGTAAGTTCCCCCATGGAACTCATCTGAAACTTATCATGCATAAGTTTCTCAAACTCTAAACACATCTCCTTCCTAGTAGATCCAAAGATAATGTCATCCACATACACCTGCACTAACAGAAGATCCTTCTTGTGTTGTTTAATGAAAAGTGTCTGATCAATCTTTCCTCTTTGAAATCCATTTTCTAATAAGTAGGAAGCTAGTGTTGCATACCAAGCTCTTGGTGCCTGATGAAGGCCATATAGAGCTTTCACTACTCTGTACACTTTGTCTGGATGTAACGGGTCAATAAAGCCTGGAGGTTGTGAAACATACACCTCTTCTTCAATTTTACCATATAAAAATGCACTCTTGACATCTATTTGGTAGACTATGAAGCCTAAAAATGAAGCATAAGCTAAGAAAAGCCTAATTGCCTTAATCCTTGCTACTGGAGCATAAACTTCATCATAGTCTATCCCTTCTTCTTGTGTGTACCCTTGGGCTACTAATCTAGCCTTATTTTAAATCACTATTCCCCTTTCATCCCTTTTATTCTTGAAAACCCATCTAGTGCCAATTACCTTTGCATTCCTAGGTAAATCAACTAGCACCCATACCTTCTGAATCTTGAACTGAAGAAGCTCCTCTTGCATAGCTTCTACCCAGCTTGAATTATCTAAGGCTTTCAGATTATTCTTTGGTTCATCTTGTGAGAGAAAACATACAAATAAGCAAGAGTTTGAAAACTCATGCTGCTTTGAAGCATAAAGGGCATCAAGAAGCCCTTGTTGGTCTGAAGACATCAGTTGTTGTCTTGTCTTCACACCTGACTGTGCATCTCCAATCACATTATCTAGGGAGTGGACTTTGTGAATTCTTGTTTGTGGAGTAGTAGGAACTTGATAAGATGGTGGAAGATTGTTGAAATCCACCTCATTATCTGAGAATTCTGCTTCTTTTGTTTCTGAAGGGCCAGCAGCAGAATCAGTTGGCCGAACAGCAAATCAGTAAGCTTAGCAGCAGAATCACCAGCTGAAACAGATACACTACCAGCAGCAACAGAAATGCTACCAGCAGAAACATTTTGTTGTTCCTGAGTTCTATCTTCTTTGCTTTCATCTTCAACACCTTCTTTAGCTTTGCTAGAAGAAGATTCATCAGTTGTTGAAGTTGATTCCACAATTGTACTTGACCATATTGGCATCCAAACATGATCTTGGTTTGTCTCCTTTTCTAACCTTGCCTCATCTGTTGCTTGTGAACCTGAAAATTCATTAGTTTCTGCAACAACAGGCACATAATTCATTGATTTGGTTAAAAATTCAAGATCAAATAGCCTTTTTGGTCCTTGACCTTCTACATTGTATTTATTTTCTAAAAACTCCACATGTAGGTTTTCTTCTACAATCAAAGTTCTTGTGTTGTATACTCTAAATGCTTTGCTATTAAGAGAATATCCAACAAAGAAACCTTCATCTGCTTTACCATCGAATTTTCCTAAATGGTCTAAGGTATTGAGAATTGTCACATGACATCCAAAAGGTCTAAGAAATCCTATTGCAGGAGTTCTACCTCTAAAAAGTTCATATGATGTCTTATTGTAAGGCTGAATAACTAAAACTCTATTTTGGACATAGCAAGCAGTGTTGACTACTTCAGCCCAAAAGGTTATAGGTAGCTTAGAATCAGCTAACATAGTTCTAGCAGCTTCAATTAGTGTTCTATTCTTTCTCTCAACAACACCATTCTGTTGTGGTGTTCTAGCAACACTAAATTCTCTCTTAATACCTTTTTGTTTGCAGAAATCATCCATAACTCTATTCTTAAACTTTGTCCCATTATCACATCTAATGACCTTCACTTTCTTGTCTACTTGGTTTTCTATCTGTGTAATGAATGTCTTAAGGATGCTTGTAGTCTCATCCTTAGTGGATAGAAAGAAAACCCATGTAAATCTAGTATAGTCATCAATTATAACAAGACAATATCTCTTATGCAATATACTACTTACTGAAACAGGTCCAAATAAGTCCATATGCAGCATAAACAATGATTGATTTATAGAGTTAAAAATCTTGGGCTTACAAGTGGCTTTGTGTTGTTTACCTTTAAGACAAGCAATGCATGTTTGATCATTTTCAAATCTTTTGTGAGGTAAACCTCTTACCAAACTATTCTTAACAATTTTATTTATGGTTTTGAAATTAATATGACCAAGCCTTCTATGCCATTTCATTGATTCATCCAATGTGGCCTTTGCAACAAGACAAGTTAAATTCTTTTTAGGAACAATGTTCTTCATGTCTACACTGTACATATTGCCTTTTCTAGGAATTCTAAGAAGTACTTGACTTTCATCAGGCATCTTAAAATCAGGAGAAAGTACAAGACATTCAGTCTCACAGAAAAGAACATTATTCTTTTTGTCACACATTTGTGAGACACTAAAAAGATTATAATTTAGCTCTTTTACATAGAACACATCTTCAAAATCTAAATTTCCGGTTTTGATTGTACCTTTACCAGAAATTTTGCCACCAACACCTCCTCCAAAGGTAACATAGCCTCCATCTATTGATTGAAAATCTGAGAGATAAGACTTGTTGCCTGTCATGTGCCTTGAACATCCACTATCTGAGTATCCTTGATCCTCTTCCTGATCATTCGAATGTTCCTGCACATAAATAAGAGTGTTAGTTTCTTTTGGGGACCCAAGCCATTACTGACTTGGATCTGCCTCTTGCATCAATGTAATTTAATCTTTTAAGGATAGTTGATGCAACATTGGATTTTAGAATCCAACATGCTGAGGCCTTAACAGCATTTGCCCTGTTTCCCTTAGCAGCAGAATGAACCACACGCTTAGCAGCAGAATCTGCTAACTTTTTAGTTCTACCCTTTGGTTTCCAAACTTGTTTTTGAACCACTGCTTTTGTTTGAATGGGCCTTAGAACAGTCTTTGATGCATGTTTGAAAAATGTTTTTGCACCCTTAGCTGTTGATTTTGGGTTAACAGTCATCAATGGTTTAGCAGCAGAATGAACTTGTCTAGCAGCAGAACCATTTGGCCTAGCAGCAGAATCTGTTTTTGAGCCAGACTTGTGTGAGACTGTTCTGGGTTTTGTTCTATGAACACTAGAACTAGAGTGAAAATGAGTTTTAGGTGTTTGCCTTTTGTGGTTCACTCTATTGTTTTCATACCCAGTTACCCAATGGTAGCAGAAAGCTGCAAGATGGTCAAAACTACCACATGTGTAACAAGTTTTGTTATAAAAAGCAAAGTCATCACCTAATTGGTTAGACTTGAGGTTGTTCCAATTCCTTTGGTTACCTCTGGGCTTGTTGGTGGTTCTATATTGCTCACAATATCTAACTGGTTGCCTAACATGCTTAATGTTTGATTTAGGCCTATCAGTATTGTGTTTGACTATCTTAGGAACACTTGTTCCTACTTTCTTAACCACTTCAGGTTTAGACATAACCTGTTCTTCTTCATCATCACTATCAGTTGTGCAGTCTTCAACAACTATAGTATCTAAGTTCTTAACAAAGGACACCTTGTCCTGATAAAGTAAAGTTTTATCTAAACTTTTACTTACTTTTTCTACCTTAAGGCTCTTGCTAGCCTTAGAACAATATTCCATGATTGGTTCTTGAAACTCAGGTAAACCTGAATTCACTAGGTCAATCCCTGGGGGTTTAGGGATGCCTCTATAAGGAGGTGGGACACTCTTATATCCTACTCCTGACTTAGCTCTATTAATCACCTGACATTCTACTATGTTGTGCACACTTCTAGAAGCATGTTCTAGTGCCTCAGTAGTCAAGTGAATGTTTTCATTTTCCTTTTTGACCCTATCATAAGCTTCTCTCAAATGCTTAATTTCAGCATCTCTAAAGAATATGTCCTGTCTTAGGAGAGCTTTGTCATCAGAAAAAGCTAATTCATTTTCCTTATAGTGTGTGATTTGTTTCTCTACCTTTTCTAATCCACACTTATAGTTTATAAAGTTTTGAAAAGTGCTACTTAGCTCTTTCTTTTGATCATCATATTATTTCATTAAAACCTGTAGAGCATTAAGAGCAGTGCAAGTATTTGAACAAGCTTTATGATTTTGTACCTCAGTAGCAGAAAAAGCCATAAGTGCCATTTGAGCAGGAGTTTCTTCTTCATCTGCCATGAAGCTCCAATCAAAACCTAAGCCATCAATAGCTACCATAGCTTTTGGCTCAATAACCTCCTCTGTTTTGGATTTGCTTCCAAAACCTCTATTCTTGCTATCTTGCTGCCTTGTTCTTCTGCACTCTCTTGAGAAATGACCCATCATGTGACAGTTATAGCACTCTATCTTTGACTTATCAAAACCAGCAGCATCAGTGTTGCTGATTATGAGCTTCTTCCCCGTCTTGTGATAGAACTTCTTGGCTCTCATGCTAAGAAGAGAAATTTGCCATTTTAGATGCATTTCCTCCAGATCATCTTCATGGATCTCTTGGAGGTCTTCATAGGAGAGCATGGACCCATTATTCTGACTTGTAAGAAAGGCACAACAAGTCTTTTCATCCAAAATACTTATGGTACTGCTTGATGAACTAGCAGCACCAACATCATCAACAACTTTCACCTCTTCACTTGATTTTGAGGTACTAGGAGTTGACATAAATGCCTTGTTCCCAGTATTAGAACTAGTACCTCCATTCTTCTTCAAATCTTGCTCCACAATTTTGAAGTTGCTATACAAGTCCATCAGTTCCATGGCGTCTAAGTCTGGCTTGTTCTTCCAGACAACAACATGCATAGCCCATTCTTCTGGTAAGCTTCTGATTGAGTAAGTTTTTATTCCAAAGGAATATTTGTGAAAATATTTCCCCGGGTCGTTCTCCCAACGAAGGTTTGACGGCGTTTAAGTCGATTCGGTGTCGTGAAAATGTGAAGTGAATAAGTGAAAGTGATTATTTTGGTATTGTTTAAACTAAAATATGAAAAATTAAAATCAACAATCTATGCTATTAAAATAAATGCACACAAAAAGTAATCAAATAATGCAAATCCCGGGCTAATCCCGAGATTTATAAAACTAATAGTGAAATTATACTAAAATAAAAAAAAAAAAAGTAAAAATCTAAGGGACTAAAATGACACTTATCGAAACTAATTTTATAAAAGAAAATTAAAGAAAACAAAAAGTTTAAAAGTTAAGGGACTAAAAGCGTGAAAACTGAAACTATTTTAATCTTAAACAAAGACAGGGACTAAGAGTGCCAAAAACCAAACTATTTTATTACTAAAAACTACCAGGCCCGATTTAAACTCAATTTGAAAGACAAGGGGCCAAAAGTGACATTATCAGAAACTTAAGAACACATTTTATCACAGAAAACCGACTTATAAAGCACTTTTCAAAAGCTTGTAATTTGCTCAATTCTTGACTAAATTTGAAAACAAAAGCTGTTTTGGAAAGCTTATCAACCAGAGATTCTAAAAACTCAAAAAGCCCTATGCCTAGGTCTCAATTGCTGGTTCAATTAGGACCATGAACAGATGACAAAAGAATGATCATGCAGCAGACATTTCATATAGCAGACCTTGAACAAACTTTGAGAGCAAAATTAGATGGCCAGATGATATTGACACTACTTGAAATTGAAAACTACAAAACTAAGCCAGGAAAGCTACTTAGAAACACATTATCAAGCCAAAACAAACACAAGTGATCAATCAAATTTGAGCAAGAACACAGCAGCTAAATTCAGTATATACTGAAATGCAGAACAAGATGACCAAATATATGCTATTTATAGTTGACTTAAGTGAATTTAAGCTGTCTAAACTAACTAATTATGTTATATTAACCTAATATTAATCTAATTTAAGCTAGTTTATCTAAATCCTAAGCTAATGATGCAAGTTTCATATTATAAATCTCAACAGTTAGCTGTTGGTGACTATTCAAAGTGAAATCTGACTTTATTGCTTTGACTTAACAATTTATGCTATAATCTACTCTACTATTTCCTAAGTGAACTATTAGTGCAAAGTTAACACAGAAGAAACAACTTAATTTCAAAAATCACAGCTTATCCAAACACCTCTACAAGTGTCGGATTTCACCACAGATCCAACTTCCAAGCCATAATCATGCAACTATTGATCAAAACAGTACTCTAACTCAGATTTAAGATCAATTCAGGCAATGAACAATAACAAACAACACACACAACTAGATATGGCATGTAATGAACAAAACAGTTACACTACAATTCTAACAACAACTAACAGATATCAAACTAAAGATCAAATTTAGCTTCAAAGTATCAACACTAACTCAATCAAACAATAATCATCCTAACATTAACAGATTTAACTATATCAAGCAGAATTGAACTTTGTAATTGAAATGTGAAACTTACAAAACACCCTTAGCTAGAACAAAGGGTTTTCCACAGTTGCCTATCTTTAAGATAGGCTGAATCCTTCCCAAATTAGCTCAGCTTGAACTATCGAATTAACCCAGAATCATCATCTTTACATCATGGTTAACTTAAGTTGACTTATAAGTTGACTTAGAAGCTCAATAATCAATTTAAGCAGAAACAAAGTAATAAATCTCACTACAAGCTACTGGTTAAGCTATAATGAGCTTATGAAAACATGTAAACGAAGATTTGAAAGCTTTAATTGAACTTTTGTAAATAAATTGCAATCGAATGGAAACTACATTTATTATTATTAAGAAAAAGATTACAATACTGAGGAATTTAAAGAGCATAAAACTGAATTTTATAAAAACTAAATGATTACACTAAAATTAGCTATACTACACTACTCCTAAAGCTAGCTAACCCCTCAAACCGTGAGTGAGGTGGGCTATATATAGCCATCTTCAGAAACTTCTGGGGAATCCAGGTTGGCCATCCGTGTGCTATTAATCCCATCTCCACCCTTAGATCATCTTGAGCATCATTCCTCTAATCCAAGCCGTTAGATCAAATATCGTGATGTGTTCCATCCAATGGGAGGCCGCCACGTAGCCAAGCGTGCGTCTGACATCTGACATCCAATGATTAGACTATTCTACCCTTAATTGTGGTAAGAAATTGTACGGTAAACGTTTTAGGGTTCGGGCTACAGTGATTTTCTGGGGATAGAGGTGAAAAGGGGAAGAACATGGGCGGGGTTTTTATCTGTGTGAGTGAGTGAGTTTTTTTATTTTATTTTGACTTAGAGTAAATGTTGACTGGGGTAGTAAAAGGAAGGAACGGGTAAAAATAATGGGACTCGGGTTTAAGGTTGGGCCGGGTAAGGGTATTGGATGGGCTGGGTTGTGTTGGAGTTAGTGGGTAAGTGGTGGATTGGGTTTAGAGTTTTAGGACGGATTGGGTTTATTAGTTAAGGGGTCCGGGTTTTTTTTAGGTGTTTAAGGATTTAAGGCTTAATTCAAGGGACCATAAATGTAAATTCTGAAAGTTAAAGGGACTTTTCCTGCCATTTTCTCGAAGTTGATCTAAGGGTTGTTTCTGACTTTTGACCAAACATAGCATTCCCGGCTTCGGCTTTGACACTCTCCCAAATCTCGTGCTCGTTTCCCGGCTATTTCTTTATTTTTGTCCTTTTCTTCGATATCCGTGCCTGCATATGTAAAAACACAAAAACACAATATATTTGGCATAATTGGTTAGGTTTTTGGTCATTTTGGGTCCGGTTTTGGTCAAGAAAATGTATGTGTTTAAGCACATACCAGCTTCTCAGAAATTTTGAGTTTAAGTCTTCTTGGAGCATTTCAATGCCAAGAATAGCAAGTTGGCTCACAATATTCTGAAGCCTATTAAACATGTGGTCAAGAGATTCATTGTATGTAGAGGAGAAGTTTTCAAACTGCTGCTTGAGCAGTGTCTTGTGGGTTTTCTTGGTGGCTTCATTTCCACCATACCTGGCAATAATAGCTTCAAACAATGACTTGGCATCTTTGAACTTGCTGAAGTTTAGAAGTTGATCATTGGGAATGGTCATCATCAGCATGCTTCTTGCCTTCAAGTCATTTTTCTTCTTTATTCTATCTTCTGCAGATGATGGCTTTGTCTGCAGAGTTGACACAACTTTGCCGTCCACTGTTGATGTAGTGGTGGTAGGCTGGTAAGAATTTCCATCTTCAATGATTTCCCAAAGTGCATAATCTTGCACTTGGAAATATTGCTCTATCCTCAGCCTCCACATCTCAAACTCATTCTGTTTGAGCATGGGAATCTTTGCAGCAACATTTGTCTGAATAGATTCAACATCCATTTCTTCAGCTTCTTCTTCTAAATCAATAATATTAGCCTGATGCTCTGATACCACTTGTTAGGATTGGACACAGGGTTAAGGTGGTTAAACCTTTTGTTCTTTTTGTGTATGATATATTGAGTGAATATGATTAAGTATGCGGAATCTACTTAACCACACTTAGAAGGTTATTTGATTATGGAAATGGAACGGTTGTGTTTGTTCTATGACAAGGAACAATGAAAGATTAACACCAAACGATTCAATATTATTAATGATAATAATACGAGTGATCTTGAAATATCACTAGGGTTACAACCTTGAATCTTAAGTTCTTACAACTTGTGATATTCTTGTGTTTGTTCTAAGTCTTAACAGTTATGAGTTTTTTCAACTTATCTATTTTTATGCACACATAATATCGACACTAAGATCTTCTTTTATAGTCCAAGAAGATCTTTACAATATTGCTTAAAGTCTAGCCGACCTACTTGTTAAGTTAACTTGAGAGTGTCAGTACATAAGATACAACATGTATCTGTGTACACAACTTGTTAACTAAGCACATGGGGTAAGATATTATCTATCGTATATTGTTGACCAAAATACAAATAATATCTTTTCATACTTATCCACTTAGCAGCAGAATGTTCATTAGCAGCAGCAATGAGTTATCGCTAGCAGCAGGATCAAGTACACTAGCAGCAGGATCAACGGCAACAGAATGTTAAGCCTAGCAGCAGAATCATTTATTGCTAGCAGCAAAATCAAATGTTCTAGCAGCAGGAACAAATATTAACAGCAGGAACCAAATGCACTAGCAGCAGAATCACACTTAGAGTATTTCTTTTATTAGAACCCGATATTAACCTTCTTGAATATTTAATTCCCAACACTAGACCTTGGGAAAGAATCAAATTGGAAAACATAGATGAAACTGGAGAAGGAATAGTGATAGGAAACGTGGTGTATGTTCCAAAAGTCTCAAAGAAGAAGAAACCAAAAATTACACCAACGTAGCAAGAAGGAAGTTTGAGTCCGGCTGATGACTCGTTAATAAAACAAGCGCTTCTTGGGAGGCAACCCGTGTGTTTTCTATTTGCAATTTTACTTCTTAGTTTATTTTTCAAAAGTGATTATATCTCGAAGTTTCTCTAATCCCTTAGTTGAACTTAAGTGTGGGGGTGTATCACTAACTTTTAATAAAACGTAGACATATTTCGTGTGTTTTTTTTTTTTTTTTTTTTTTTTTTTTTTTTTTTTTTTTTTTTTTTTTTTAAGATTACTGCAGGTAATGATTACAAAGTATGGACACTTGGATCAAATAATCTTCTGGAGCAAGAAAATATGGTTTATTCTCTTATTTCCCTATTTTTATTCTTTTCGTTTATAACATTGAGGACAATGCTTAACTTAAGTGTGGGGGGGGGGGGTGAATAGGAAAATAAGGATAAATTGTAAATTCCGAGCTAAATTTTAAATTTTGTTTGCCCTTTTGATCTAGTTCTTTGTCATTTAAAGGATTATATATTAGAGTAACTGGATCTATCCACTGGTAAAACCTGTAATTTTTGAAAAATTGAGATGTGTACCGATTAATATTGCAATCCATTCTGGGATCGATAACATTAGCTAGCACATATTATAGCCCTTTTCACTATAATTATGAGGATTTAAGCCTGTTTCGTATACAGCATACATCTCTTATACTTGAATTTTTTTTTGCTACGAGTGTGCCGGTGATTTTATTTATTCTAGAACTTGTGCTTGTAAATCATTACGAGACCGTTGTGAGATCATTTTTCTTAGTGATATAAGTATATATGCGTGATAAGAGGAAACCTTAGGATTTAACCCAAATAAGCCTTTCAAATTGATATTTAACTAGTTGCATTGACTAGTTAACCACCAGTATAAACCCTTTTGTTAGCGTTTATCTTTAGCGCTAGATACCCCTAGATACACCCTCTGAGCCTATCTTTTTCTTTTGATAAAATCCAGAAAAATACAAAAAGATTTTACACTTTAGCCTAGCCTTACCTTTAGTCAAGTCATAGTTGGTTGCTAGCTATTTGGCAAGATGGATGTTATGTGAGAAATCATAAAAGTACGAAGAAAGTTGTAAACTCCAAAAGTAGTTATCCAAATGAAATCATCGCAAGTATGTTCAAAAAAAAAAAAAAAAAAAAAAAAAAAAAAAAGTCATCGCAACAATAAGGTGACAAAAATAGCCAATGAGCTATGAAATAATGTAAAGTGCAATCAAGTGTGGAGTTTTTCAAGAATGCATGATAGCGGTTCGAAATAGCTAGTAACATCTGGGCAGTAGACTTTGACTATTTTATTCATTCCTTTCAACCTTTTCTAAAAAATATAAATATCCCATGCCTTATTCTTACCCTTTTGACTTTGTGAAATTATCAAGTGTATGGACTTGTAGTGACCATCCGATTTCTTGAGAAATTAAATAACGTTGCTAGCGATCTAGTATGTATTTTAGTGACCATCCGTTGTGAGAATAGCGCGTCAGCGATCTAAGATATACCCTAGTGACCATCCGTTATTTGGTGATGCGAGAATTCGTTGCTAGCGATCTATTATGTTTTGCATAAGGTAGTTGCACATCAGTCTTGCTTATCCCTCGAAACCTTAAACCTGAATAAAAGCCCCCTTTGATATTTATACTTGGTGCTCACGTCATTTCGGTGTAGTTTTGTTTCTTGTACAAGCTTATGGTAATATTTAAATCATGACTGAGCAAATGAGTGTGATTTCTCTTATATACTCCACCAACTACAAATGAGTGTTTTGAGTGAATTATATTTTATTTCCTTTCGTGAGGTGTTTAGTAATGTATATCAAGCAAGAAAATCATTTGGGTATTGTCAAACATCTTGATGCTTCAACCATAAAAGCTTAAAATGATGAATCTAACCTGTACCCGTACTTGGTAGATTTGCATCACATTTTTTTAAACATTCTTGTGTACCATATGGATAATTGTTTTTATTGCTAGATTTGCTTGAGGGCAAGCAAAGTTCAAGTGTGGGGATTTGATAACGCTCAAATTGTGCATGTTTTTAGTAGCGTTATTCGTGTTTTTATGTATGTTATTTGGTTATATTTATATGCTTTTGTTAATAAATCGTACCAAAGTGTGTTTGCAAAGCATATGTAGCCAAAGACATGAAAAAGGAAGAAAAAGATGAGAAAAATGAGAAAGAATGAAATATTTATGAAAGTGCGAAGATTCTTATACCAAGACCCAAGCAAAAAGGCATTTCAAAGAATGAAGGTCCAAGTATTCATGTTGATTAGCTTCAAAGATGTTGAAAAGATCAAGTTTGGATGAAGAACCAAAGACCCAAAAAGGAAAAATCAAGCCAAGACGACAAAAGTCCAAAAAGTCCCAAACAGCAACCATCCATCCGATCAGTCGCCGCTCGCAACCGATTCGGATGGAGGCAATTCCGAAGACCAACCGATCGGTTGGAAGCTTGCTGATTTAGCAAAACTTCATCATTAAGTTTTGTCTTTTCATATATCCGGTTCTAATGCCTTCTAATAAGGATTCTAGGCTCTTCTAAACTTCTTGGAGGACAAGTGAAGCATTAATGAACCAAGACCCTTGGGAGGAGTATTAATAGGATCATTTGTGGAGTATTAATAGAGTTTTTCTTAATCAAGAAACTAGTAATCATCAACCACTCATAAAAATACTCTCAAATTCGTCCATTGAAGTCCAGGAAACTTTGGAGGATCAAGAAGTCATTATTTGGAGGTCAAAACGTCAAGAAATCAACACCAATCCTTTAGGTATCATTACTTTATCATTTGTAATCTATTTCCAATCATTGTAAGACTTTCAATTATGGTTTCTAATGTTCAAAGTGCTGAGATTATGTTCATGTTTGCTATGAGTGGCTAGTGCCTTTGTGCACTTGCTTAGATGATGTGTATTACCAATTGATATGCGTATGATTGTGATGACATGTTTTAATTCAATTTCAAGTTGATTCTAAGATCCAATCGTGATTAAGTTTTGTAGTGACATTTGTTGAATCAAGTTTAACTAGTTGCTAATAATTTTAAGGGTCGAAAGAACTATTGTTATTCAACTAGTTATAATCATTTGTCTATGAATGATTGTTTTTACCCATTATTCTTGATTAAACAAAGAAAGTTAATTGTGGTTGTAATGAGAATGCTTTTGTCTATCAAAAATAGGATTGATGGTAAACCATTTCAAGGGTCGAAAGATTAATAGTTTACTCTCAATTGTGACCTTTTGTCTATGATCGGTTACCTTTTGTATTGACCATTTCCTAAGCTATTTGATTAAGCAAAAGATTATTTTTGTGTTTAAGGTACACCAACTTATGAACCTTGAATTGATCTTGAATTGAGTGGTTAAACGTAATGCTTGTTTTTATGAACTAAAATCTTGACGAAGGTTTAATTTGTAGAAACAATAGATTAGTTCACCAAACTAATTATCATAACCAACATGTTGTCCAAAGTTATCACAATCATGCTTATCAAAAAGTAGTATACTAGTCTCAGCGAGTGTAGTTTTAATCATCTGAATTATTCTATTTTTCATTACTTGTTAAGGAATTTACTTCTAGTAGCTTACAATTCGATTCACTACACAAATCCCTGCGAACGATCCTGACTTACCATCATAATCTTGCTATAACGGACGAGTTCACTTGCTCGTATGTGTTGTTTCTAGATTCGGCAATTCGACCTTTATAAATTTAAAACTTGTACGCATTCACGACACATCACCAGTCCAATCTTTTGAAGAACTAAATCAATTTGAAGCCCACTAACCCTAATCTCACTAACCTAATCTTAACACTCACTACCCTAATTTCGGATATATAAACAACACTTAACACTCACTACCCTAATCTTTGGTAACACACTAAACCTAATCTAAAAAAAACGCAATCAACAACTCTTAAATCACAGATCAATAAAAAACTTGACACCCCTTTTTCTATTGTTAATCCGAACAGCACAATCTTATCCTTTTGATAATCCGAACCACCAAGACAATGATGAACACGGGTATGTTTTCTTTAAATCTGTTATCGTTCTTCTGATTATCCTTTGAATCAAAAGAAAGTGAGGTTAAAACATTCTTGTTTTGATCTTTCTTTTAAGTTTCGTATATTACCAAGAAGTTTATACTTCGGAAAGATCGATGATGGATATTGTTCACACAGTTTAATCTTTAGATGTTGGTAACAAGTGAACAACAAAACTGAGATCTTTTGATTTGAGGTTTCGATTTTCTTGTTTTCTTTTCGTTTGCTATAATCGAATGAAAGAAAGAATGAGACATATTCGTTTTGTTCTTGTCTTTAAACGTATTCGGATATTAACAAAGATCAATGATGGGTTCTTGTGTATAAATCTTAAAGATCTTTTGTCTTGAACGGAATAGAAACTGAGATCTTGTGACTTTTTCAGTTTAGGATCAATGATGATATAACATTTCGTGTGGTTGACCAAAAAAAGGTCTTGATATGTCTCTAATCACCACGAAATGAATCAGAGGTTCTTTTGATTCTCTATTAAGTACTAGTAGTGAATGATTGAGAGTTGGGAAGTGATGGTGAGTGTTATTGGTTGTGTCTAGAAGTTAGGGTACGGATCGAATTGATGTTGATTTTGGTCAAAAATGTGATTGTGAAATGGGTTGTTGTTGGCTCGGCTGTGGTTACTGGTTTGATGTTATATGATCAGGTTTGATGTTATATCAAAACGCAATCTTGTGGCAAAACGCAAAGACCCAAAATGCAGCAAACCACAATACGCAATATTTAGTAGCAAACCGCAAAACCACAGTAGCAAAACGCAATCCTGTGGCAAGACGCAATAACCAAATCGCAACTTTACTCAATCGTACGCCAAATCGCAACTGCAAACAGACAAACCGCAAGAGACAGGAATGTCACTTTCACCGGATTTTGTCTTTATACCTAATTAAGCAAACTTCCAAACCGCAGGTCTCAGACCAGTCAAAACGCAGCAAAAAATTTTCCTTTTAAGTTCAAACCGCAGCAAGGTGGTATCAAATCTCAACCAAGAATGGCACCAAATCGCAGTCAAGAAACAAAAACACAAAACTCTCGAATAAGCCTACAAAAACTACTAAGCTTATGAAATAAGCAAACCAATAACCAAAGTGGACTGTTACATTGATTTTAAATGCGAAAGTACACGAGTTTAACGAATCAAGACCACAAACAATGACCAACCTATGATGTTTCTTTCTATTCTATTCGACCAAAACAAAAAGAAAAACAACACCCACAAATTCAACCACGAATCAAACCTGGCTCTGATACCAATTGTTGAATACTAGAAATCATAACACAAATACAAGATTAATGATAGATCGAATCTAGAGAGAGAAAGAGAGGAGAGAGTGGGAGCCTTTTAGAGAGAGAAAATGAGAAGGATTAGATTGAATTAGTGAAAAGGTCCAACCCTTCCTACACATGGGAAGGGGTATTTATACTTACTAGCTTAAGTGCCCCGAGTGGGCTGTGGAGTGAGCTGACAGAGGGTAAAGACCCGACCCACTCCACGAATACTAATATAACTAAACTAATACTAATAATACTAATAATCCTACGAGCAACATAAATGCTAAATAGATACTCGGGGTGACCGAGTCTTTCATATGAATATTTATATTCCTAACACCAAGGTCCAGCCCTAACATTGGTGTGTATGTTTTTAGCATTTGGTTTGTTCTAATTGCTATTAGTTATAAATTTATGCAAAAAAAACATATTACTTGCTAATCAGGACTTAAATCTATTTCTATTGGACAATACTAATACTGATTGATCTAATTGGACAATTTAAACTGATGACAACTCTACACTCTTGATCCTATTCTGGTTAAAAATATATATTCATGTCCAAGTTTGTCTGAACGGGCTAAAAGTTAATGTTTTTCGTCTCAAGGTAAAGCAGTTGTTTCAAGGTATCTATACAATTCACTATGTATCAACACTTTAAATCTAAGTGTAGGGTTTTTTTTTTTTTTTTTTTTTTAAGATATCATGTCCTATAAACATTGTTGATGGGTAGGGTTTTTTAGGTCTGAGTCTGTAGGTGAAAATTAATATTTTTGCAACTTGCATTGTTTGTGTTACAGGTAACATAAATTGTGAACACACAACGTGGTCAATTGAGTATTCTAGAAAGGAAAACTTAAGATGCCATGGGCGAAAAAAGGTGATGTATGCAACCTTTATCAAGTAAGAGTTGTTACAAATGGGTTAATTGATGATATGATTGTGCATCAATTATGTACGGCAAAAAATTGATGTTGCATAGTAAGAAAAAGTCATTAATGGCCTTCTTCGGGCAATTTTCAACGGAAGTATTGTCTATATATCAATGTGTAAAAGTATATGGGGTGTGAATGTTGGGAAGAGTACAATTTGACAAAAGGGCTATGCAGTGTATATACCGGAAGTGTTACTACATTTTATATGCAGGGAATGGTTGTTGAATCTGAACAAAAGGTGTTACTGTTGGTTACAGTTGATCAACTGTTGATGCCGCATAGCATTAGTCGGTGCAATCGTATGTAAAGTCGCATTGAAATGTTAAAGCTTTAGAATTCATTTAAAGATATTTTACCCCAGCTGTTAGGTAACTTAGAAACATTCATACAGAGGATCCTAGATTGCTTGGATGAAAGTAGTTGTATTTGGATCATGTTGTAAGACTAGAATTTACTATAGGTGCTGCAATTCACAACTTTCCATCTATCTACTCACATTTTTCGTCAATTGTAACCACAAGCTAAAAGATTATCAAACAATTTACTTACATCTATAGAAAATGTTTATCTGTTTCATATTTGTGATCTGCTTTAGGATTTTGTATATTTAACTAAACAAGCAATCTGTAGGTAAGATGGAAGGCCTTTAGTCCAAAGTGCAACTTTTGGGACCATCTTGACATTAAGTTTTGTTATTTTCCAGGCTCAAATTTTTTTTTTTTTTTTTTTTGCAAGAACCCAAGTTAGAATCTCTTTGCTGCTACTTTTTTTCCGTTCATAAAAAACCTTTCTTTAGATGAGTTGGTTGTAAAGACAATATTGATATTTAAATGTTTTAGCCGTTTTGTCTTTGTACGTGATATCACACCATATCAATAACTCATGTGTGAACGGGTTCAAAAACTATATAATCATATGACTTTAGCTATAAACTCACGATATTCGTACACAAACACAATATGCGATAGCTAAACTTTGTACATAAAGATGACAATATCTATGAAAATACCATATATGAAATTTTACCACATACATAAAACATAATTATAAATCAAAATTAAGAACCATAATAAAAACAAAAATTTTGTTTTTTATAAATAAAAATAATTATTAAAAATAAATAATAAATAAAAAAAAAAAAAAAAAAAAAAAAAAAAAAAAAAAAACGTGCGTACGCGGCCATTATAACTAGTATATCATATAGCGGTTTTGGGTTTAAGTTTGGAATCGTGTTAAAGCTAAATACGAGTAGTCAACATGCACGCATGCATTGTTTTTCAAATGGGCGTGCTTTCTAAATAACAATAGGGGCAGGCTATCTTGACACTCGGGCTGTATGCAATCATTGCATGCATTAGATTGTTATACTGTCTGCTTCGCGGGTTTGTAAGATTGACCATAAGAGGTGTTTGTATAGTATGACCCATAACAATAAGATGAACAAATCAATCCTACAGCTAAAAAACAAAAAAGTTTATAGACCATAATTTAACACAACTTTCGGTTTAATTTACACGTAATAGTTACATGTGTTTGAACTAGTATTCCAATGATAAAAGTAAGCGTGCTAAAATGTAGAGTTATATATCAAAATACACAAATGAATGATATTCAAATTTGGATCTATTCATTATAGTTTTTTGTTTTTGTCTTTTATATTCGACTGTTGTCATTATTATTTTTAGCGAAAATTACTATAATAATCATGCACATTTGCATCTATCTCAGAATGCCCAAGCTTTTTTATTTATCAAAAATACCCATTGATCCTGCGTATCATCGTACGCAGGTTACGCGAGATTATGTGTATTCGATCCAAGCCGTCCAAAAAAAAAAAAAAAAAATAAATAGTAGTATCCCGCGTACATATTTACGCAAGATGCGCAAGATACAAAAAAAAAAATGTAAAATACTATCCCGCGTTTAAATGTACGCAGGATGCCTAATTTACGCAAGATACAAAATTAATTAAATTGGAAAGTGTACGCATGATGTTGACTTTTACGTTTTAAAACTTTTTAATAGTTACAAAAATCACCTTTTAACTTTTTAATAATTATAACTTTTTTAAATAACAAACTATATTCGTCAAATATTTAGTAAATATCTATCAAATTCTTTAATAAAAAAAATATCGTTGCGAAGAGCTCTAAATCACGAACAAAACAAGCCCAATATTAACATGCTTTTGACGTACGCATGATTTTATAAAAAATGTTGAAGTTTGATAATAAATATATAATATATATAGAAATTTCACTTTTAAAATTTAAAACTTTTTAATAATTACAAAAATCACCCTTTAACTTTTTAATAATTACAACTTTTTTATATAACAAACTCTAGTCGTCAAATATTTAGTAAAATATTATCGAATTCTTTAATAAAAAATATCGTTACGAAGAGCTCTTAATTACGAACAAAACAAGCCCAATATTAACATCTTTTGACGTACGTATGATTTTATAAAAAATGTTGAAGTTTGATATATATATATATATATATATATATATATATATATATATATATATATATATATATATATATATATATAAACTTAAATTTTTTTATATATATTTATATCAAACTTCAACATTTTTTATAAAATCATGCGTACGTCAAAAGCATGTTAATATTCGGCTTATTTTGTTCGTAATTAAGAGCTCTTCGTAACGATATTTTTTCATTAAAGAATTCGATAGATATTTACTAAATATTTGACGAATAGAGTTTGTTATATAAAAAAGTTGTAATTATTAAAAAGTTAAAGGGTGATTTTTGTAATTATTAAAAAGTTTTAAATTTTAAAAGTGAAATTTTTATATATATATATATTATTTATATCAAACTTCAACATTTTTTATAAAATCATGCATACGTCAAAAGCATGTTAATATTGGGCTTGTTTTGTTCGTAATTTAAAGCTCTTCGCAATGATATTTTTTTCATTATAGAATTTGATAGATATTTACTAAATATTTGACGAATAGAGTTTGTTATATAAAAAAGTTATAATTATTAAAAAGTTAAAGGGTGATTTTTGTAACTATTAAAAAGTTTTAAAATGTAAAAGTCAACATCATGCCTACACTTTCCAATTTAATTAATTTTGTATCTTGCGTAAATTAGGCATCCTGCGTACATTTAAACGCGGGATAGTATTTTACATTTTTTTTTGTATCTTGCGCATCTTGCGTAAATATGTACGCGGGATACTACTATTTAGTTTTTTTTTTTTTTTGCGCTTGGACGTAACATATTCGCGTATACCTGTACATAATACGCAGGATCGGTATTTTTGTAACGTACGATGATACGCAGAACATTCTCAGATAGATGCAAATGTGCATGGTTATTACAGTAATTTTCGCTTATTTTTATTGTATAATCTTGCTTGCAGGAAAGTATTGATCTAGATAAACTTTTATGAAACTTTTTAAAATAAGGTATAATTTTATAGGGTTAGAATGGATCTTTGTTAGGTCGCATATATCTGACGCAAAACTCAATTTTACCGAATAATCTGAATATGAAAATCCTCAATGTCCTAGAAAAGTTAATTAAAAAGTTGTATAATCTGACGCAAAACTCAATTTTACCGAATAATCTCACAAGGTTAAATTTTTTACTTTTCTATATTTTTCTATACTAGTTATAATATCCGTGCACGCACGAGGTTGATTCTAAAAGTTTTAATTATGTTTGAACATCAATTAAAAAATAAACAACTTAACGTGGCCTAAATGATTTTATTTTCGAGATTAAAAATTGGAAATCTTATGTATATACGTTATAATCTATTTATTATTTTTAGCTAATGATGTTAGATTTGAAATTATCTTTCATTATTCAAGCAAAATATCTTGCAATAACATTTTTCTAGCTGTTTTACAATTGGTACATAGTAAAAGAGTCTTCATTAATATTTCAAAGATAATAAGATAAATACTTGACATGCATGGGATGTTCGTAATACGATACGAAAAAAAAAAAAAAGAAAAAAAAAAAAGATATCACGCAAGTAGGTTGAAAAATCAAATGATTTATAGTTGGACATGCATGACAAGCTTTTACATCTTTCAAAAACTACAGCATTATAGATGCTCATTTAGCACCCCATATAAATATAAGATTTCAAGCTAGACTCGCATAGAACGACTGCATCAAGGATTCAAGTATTTTCCTCAAATTTCAAATCACTACCAACCCAATTTTATTTTCTTTTGAATATCATCATATTGCAAATAATTGAGTACAAATTCAGACCTTATATGTTACATTAATATTGGAACTGAATCTATCACAGTGTAAAAATTATGTGCATATTGGGTACTCACCGGGTGAAATGAGAGCTTGAGTCTCAAATTAGTCTTTAAAAGAAGTTAATTAGTGCTCAACATGTTAGATCAATTTATTCAAAGAACAATAACCAAGCAAGTTGTCATACTTGAAAATTTGGAAAATCCTATATAACATAATTAAACTGCACATAAGTGTGGCGTGGGCAATACAATCTAGCATGTGCACACAAAGGATACTACCAAGACCATCACCATTCTCCTTTGAACAATTACTTTTGAAAAAATCTTAAACTAAGAATAGCCGACAAAGATGACAATATGCTGACTTTTTATTTGCATAGAATTGTATGCTATGTGAAATTAAGCAAAGAAAACTGACAATATCCCATAATTTCGTATTCAAACAGCTATAGGTTCCGCTAAGTTCAACACATAAATCAAATGAAATTACAACAATTAATCAAAACACTTATAAAGTGACCACTTAACAGAATAAGAGTGCGAAAAGGCCAAAATACTTACAAAATTTACCCTGTTGAGGAAGAGTTAGGACTTTGAGCTATTCTTATGGACTTTTTCAGTTGAGCTATGTTCCATTTTTTTTCTGTATAAATTTAAAAGCTTTAACTCAGATAACCACATCACATATCTAGGCAATCAACACTTATCAAATTCCAAACACAAATCACTTTAGTAAATTAGAACCCTAGGTCAATAGATCGACACAATTTTAAAATTTTCTGATTTTATTCATTCAATCTTATCGAATAACGAATGATTAACAAAACAAAGGGGTGAATGAATTATTACCTTTGCTTCAATTTCTGCTAATTAATGGATTACACTCTAGAAATTAGTTAACTCCATCAATTTATCATCAGGAGATTTAGTTTTCTAATTTTCTAGAAAAAGATCATATAACTTAACAAAGATGGTTCTGAATTAACTGAAACTGCCAATTTCATGCATGGGATGTTCGCAAAACGAAAATAAAAAGAAGATATCACGCAAGTAGGTTGAAAAATCAAATGATTTATAGTTGGACATGCATGACAAGCTTTTACATCTTTCAAAAACTACAGCATTATAGATGCTCATTTAGCACCCCATATCAATATAAGATTTCAAGCTAGACTCGCATAGAACGACTGCATCAAGGATTCAAGTATTTTCCTCAAATTTCAAATCACTACCAACCCAATTTTATTTTCTATTGAATATCATCATATTCCAAATAATTGAGTACAAATTCAGACCTTATATGTTACATTAATATTGGAACTGAATCTATCACAGTGTAGAAATTATGTGCATATTGAGAAATATAAAGCTGTACTTACCGAGTGAAATGTGAGCTTGAATCTCAAATTAGTCTTTAAAAGAAGTTAATTAGTGCTCAACATGTTAGATCAATTTATTCAAAGAACAATAACCAAGCAAGTTGTCATACTTGAAAATTTAGAAAATCCTATATAACATAATTAAACTGTACATAAGTGTGGCATGGGCAATACAATCTAGCATGTGCACACAAAGGATACTATCAAGACTATCACCATTCTCCTTTGAACAATTACTTTTGAAAAAATCTTAAACCAAAGATGACAATATGCTGACTTTTTATTTGCATAGAATTGTATGCTATGTGAAATTAAGCAAAGAAAACTGACAATGTCCCATAGTTTCATATTCAAACAGCTATAGGTTCCGCTAAGTTCAACACATAAATCAAATGAAATTACAACAATTAATCAAAACACTTATAAAGTGACCACTTAACAGAATAAGAGTGCGAAAAGGCCAAAATACTTACAGAATTTACCCTGTTGAGGAAGAGTTAGGACTTTGAGCTATTCTTATGGACTTTTTCAGTTGAGCTATGTTCCATTTTTTTCTGTATAAATTTAAAAGCTTTAACTCAGATAACCACATCACATATCTGGGCAATCAACACTTATCAAATTCCAAACACAAATCACTTTAGTAAATTAGAACCCTGGGTCAATAGATCGACACAATTTTAAAATTTTCTGATTTTATTCATTCAATTTTATCGAATAACGAATGATTAACAAAACAAAGGGGTGAATGAATTATTACCTTGGCTTCAATTTCTCTAATTAATGGATTACACTCTAGACATTAGTTAACTCCATCAATTTATCATCAGGAGATTTAGTTTTCTAATTTTCTAGAAAAAGATCATATAACTTAACAAAGATGGTTCTGAATTAACTGAAACTGCCAATTTCAGTTTTTAAGATCATTATGGAGAAATTCAGTTTTGAATGACTGAATTAGGGTTTGGAAACGGATATTGGGAGAAATTCTCGGGGAAGGTGACACGTCAAAAATTGTCGACGTGTATAGTTTGGTTTTGTGACACGTGCTCCTTAAATATCCTCTTTTAATAAAGGTTTAGATAGATGGGTTATTAGATACTTCTCCAAAGCTTCGTGATTGGCGATTAACACGAGATTAGTCCATAAAAAGATTAACCCTTTTCAGAAAAGAATCAAACTTGATAGCCACCACCATTTGACTATCAAATGAACCAGCATTGTTACCTTGATAGCCACCACCACGGCCACTGCCACTTCTGCCAGGATTAGCATCTTTGTAACCTCCACAAGCTTATTGTTGAGCTCATGATAGGTCTTCTGAAGAACTCTGTCACCTGCATACTCAGTATCAAAGGAGGTAAAACCAAATCCACAAGGTTTGTTGGTATTTTTGTCAAACATAATTACTACATCAGTTACATCTCCATAACTTCCGAAATATTGACGAAATTGCTCCTCTGTTAAGGTGGCATGCAATCCACCAACAAATATTTTACATGATAACCCTTTTCACAATGTTGGCCATAGAGGAATGAATCAAATTAGCCAATAAGCTACTGCATAAGCTTACCCAAACACCCTTTAAAACAATATTGCATTGAATAATTTCGAAATTTTCTTATCTTTTAACCAATAAATCTCTAATATCCTGTATCCAAACCATTTTCATTTGATATACTTTGAAGGGTTGCTAAGTACGCCATAGTTTTTAATAGCAATAAACTTTCACATTTTTATAGCCAAACAAAAAGGCTAAGGGTCTATGTCATAGCTTATAAAAACTACTCATATGCTTATCGCATATTAACCGAATAATTTTGAGGGTGTTTGGGATAGCTTATTTAAACTTCTTATCTGATTAGAAGCGCACATAATAGCGAGTTTGAATAAGCAAGTTGAAACTATAAATTCATAACCCAATAAGCAATGAAGCAGTTTTAATAAGCATTCCCAAACACTCCCTAACAAACAGTCCCTACAAATTTGCTACATGTTTCCAATAGAAAATTCATCATACCAGCTATAAAATTATTGTAAAATGCCATAAGCAGATAAAGAGTTTTAAGACATTCCCAAACACCTCTAAATGTGACCACTTTACGTTTACACCAAACACATCTACATTGCCAATAGAGAATCAAACGGCTACTACATATAAAAAAAGTGCATTAAAATTACTAATATAAGAGATTAGACGACATGTTGTAAATCATAACCATTTTAGCATGGTGTTTAGGTAAATGAAAGAGATTAGAATATAAAGGTCGAAGTTCAACCCATTTACTTACGAACGGGGCATTTTTTGGGTATCCCTAACAGGTCAAATGTAATACTCCACCTCCAGTAAGCTGTTGAAAAGGATCAGAAATTACCTTGAAACTGAATAAAGCACATACAAACCAAATGCTGAAAGAGAATAGAATAAAAAGGTCGAAGTTAACCATTACTTAGAAGGCATTTTTGGGTATCCCTAATAGTCAAATGTAATACTCCACCTCAGTAAGCTGTTGAAAGGATCAGAAATTACCTTGAAACTGATAGAACATACAAACCAAATGCATACACTAAAAAACACGAACATACCTTCAAATGTAGTACACTTTGAAACACAAACGACCAATTATAAACTAAAAAATATAATTGGGTTGGGAGCCTTTAAGACATTCAGATTCAGTGTAGCAAATACACATTTTTTTGGGGGAGATCGGTTGTGTTTGCTTAAAGTGCTAAAATAACAAAAATTTAGCATGTTTTTCATTGTGGCACAAAAACAAATAGTTGATATGCATTGTTTATAAAATAAAGGAAAACCCATACCACATATCATAATTCAAAACAAATCCATGTTGCATCAACACAATCAAGAAAAGTGGTTTTTAATAAGTTAATGCCTAATATATTAACAATTATAGAAGGCTATCCAGTTTTAAATTTATGTTCTAAATTATAATGAATAGTCGAACCATATTTATGATTTATATCACTTAAACATTATGAAAACACAATAAAATCAAAACAATGAGACAATATTATGGAAACCAATTGAATCCCGTCAATCTTGCAAAATCAAAAATTAAAACTGATTTACTTACACAATGGATACAAATATCATGAACACCTTCGGAATCAAATCATCGACGATTTTGTATGAGATCGAGAAAGAGAGGTTGAGATTGTTATGCCAGAATAAAGATGGTAGTATAAGACTCCGTTATATTTTTAATTACAATTTAGTCCAAAAGTATGGGAGAAAGCCCTTTGAGTACATGTGTATATAAAACGAAAATCATTTATTTTTATTCAAATTAAGAAATATTTAATCATTTTCATTAAATATCTATGAAATATAAAATTATTAATAAATTAATTATTACTAAATAAGGTATGATTTGATTTTTTTGAAATGCAAAAGTCTCCACTAGGGGTTTTGCTTTATTATATAAAAGATTTCCCTTTACACTTTTGATATTTCTTAAAATCAGCATGAGTAAAATGCAAAAATCGTCCTTAAAGTTTGGCCAATTTGCATGTTTCGTCCCAGAAATGTCGAAACTGCAAAAACCGTCCCTGTGGCAAACCTTTGGGGCATATATCGTCCTGACCAACATAAAATTACTAAAATACCCTTGTCTTCTTCTTTCTCTATATTTCTTTTCAGTTTTCTTACACAACTGGTCCCTGTCTTTCGCCAGGTTTTACAGATTTAGTCCTGATTTTTTTTAATTATTTATTTAACTATTAATATTAGTATTATTTCTTTATACGTTTTACTTATGTTTTTTTTGTTTTTGTCCGTTATATCCATTTTTGTCTGTTTTTCTTACTTTTTTTTCTTCTGTTTTCATACGTTTTGGTCCGTTTTTCTTACATTTTTTTCCGTTTTTTCATACGTTTTTGTCCGTTTTATTACGTTTTTTCGGTTTTCATACGTTTTTATCCCTTTCTCTCACGTTTTGGTCCATTTTTCTTACGTTTTTTCCGTTTTCATACTTTTTTGTCCGTTTTTATACGTTTTCGCCCGGTTTTATTCTTTTTTTCCGATTATCTTATGGTTTTCCGTTTTCGTAAGTTTTTGCCCGTTTTTATACGTTTTCGCCGTTTTTCTTACGTTTTTGTCAACTTTTATCAGTTTTTATATACTTTCATGCGTTTTTATACGTTTTCGCCTATTTCTTGCGCTTTCATCCGTTTTTATATGTTTTCTCCGTTTAATCCATCTCTGTACTTATAAAATCGTAAGAATAATGGATGAAAACGTATAAAAACGGACAAAAACATATAAAAACGGTGAATATGTAAGAAAACGAGCGAAATCGTATTAAAATGGATGAAAGCATAAGAAAGTGGGCGAAAACATATAAAAACGGATAAAAACGTATGAAAGCATATAAAAATGGACCAAAACGTAAGAAATACGGGTAAAAACAGACAAAACGGACGAAAATGAACAAAAATGGACGAAAACGTATAAAAATGGATGAAAACAGCGAAAACGTACGAAAAACTTACCAAAAACGGATAAAAACGAGCAAAAATGAAAAAAAAAAGTAAGAAAAACGGAAAAATCGTATGAAAACGGAAAAAACGTAAGAAAAATGACAAAAACGGATGAAAACGGAAAGAACGTAAGAAAAACGGACAAAAACGTAAGAAAAAACGGACAAAAACGTATGAAAGCGGAAAAAACGTAAGAAAAAGGACAAAACCGGATTGAAACGGACAAAAACGTATGAAAACGGATAAAACGGACAAAAACGTATGAAAACGGATAAAACGTAAGAAAAACGGACAAAAAAGTAAGAAAAAACGGATAAAAACGTATGAAAATGGAAAAACAGGCAAACGTAAGAAAGCGGACGAAAACGTATAAAAAAATAATACTAATATTAATAGTTAAATAAATATATTTTAAAAAAAAATCAGGACTAAATATGTAAAACCTGGCGAAACACAGGGACCATTTGTGTAAGAATACTAAAAAGAAATACTCCATCTGTCTCATATTAAGTGTCCACTTTTAAAATGTACAAAGTTTTAAAAAATTCCATTAACTACACTCTACACCAATCAAATATCATTTTTAACCACTAAAGTCTCATCTAATTGGTTGGAATACATTATCGACACTTAATTTGGGACATCCCAAGATTCCATTGTTGACACTTAATATGTGACGGAGGGAGTATAGAGAAAGGAGAAGACATGGATATTTTAGTCATTTGATGTTGGTTAGGGACGATATTTGCCCCAAAGGTTTGCCACAGGGATGGTTTTTGCAGTTTCGACATTTCTAGGATTAAACATGCAAATTGGCCAAACTTTAAGGACGATTTTTGCAATTTACTAAATTACTAGCATTTAGACAAGTTTTCTAAGTTTTCAATTTTAGACAAACCCTCCTTGATTTTCTAAAAATATTAAAATGGAAAATTTAATAAAAAAAAAAAAGAAAAAAAAAAAAAGAAAAAAAAAAGAAAGTAGTAGTCCTGCTTGATATATGATGCTTTGTACATTATGTATTTATATTATATAGTTTTCAAGTGTGCATGCTTCGCTAGTTTGTAAAACGGGATATCATTGATACCGAACCAAAATAGAAAGAGGAATAAATAGAAAGTCATGTGTCATTTCCTCTTCCTTTTTATTTCTTTCTTTTTCCCCTCTAACTCACGATCTAATTGTGATAAATCAATATATGATAAACATCTTTGAAAAAAAAAATATAAGATGAAAACATTCGTAGTATCGATGAACATTTGAACATTGATTAACAGTTTAAATTGATGAACATTTTCTACTGATAAATATTTTGTACTGATAAACATTCTAGCAAAATATTGATGAACATGTTGATACAAATATCGTCTAAAAAGCGTTATTTATATTTTACGAGCTTTGCTATATTTTGTCAACGACAATTATAAACTTTATTTTAGCAAAACATAAATATAGTTAAGTATTTTACATATATTATCACAGGTCTTTCTTAAACACAAACTAAACATTATTTAGCTAGCTAGAATATACATTTTACAAGTATACTTTCATAAACATGTTAATATAAAATAAAATTGTATTTTTACATCATTCCATGGATCATCCTACTCTAATATAAGATTGCATAGGATCCTTGGAAGATATGGTGAATATTTTGTTTAGATTATCACTCTAGAATCCTTGAAAGATATGGTGTATATTTTGGTTAGATTTGATAAAAGATTGTGAAGATTTTCTGTCAGGTCACCGCGGAACCAAAAGGATACACGGACGGAACCCTTGATTTGGTTCGGTCTGATCCATGGTTTACTGGCCTTGGTGCCTATAAATAGCAAGCTACACCATGTTGTTTAATCATCACTTACATACATAAAACAACATACATTCTCTCATTCATCATTCTCTATATCTAACTCATTCTTATTTCATTCTAGTGAGCTTCTTTGTAGCAAGAAGATCAAAGCATTACAAGCTTCAAGAAAACGTTGCAAGACTTGTTTGTTTGTCATTGTGTGAATTGTATTTATTCATACATCATTGTTTGTACAAAACCATCATAAACCTCTGATAGTGATCAGTTAGTATTTTAGTCCTCAAAATACATAGTGTGACGGGAGTGGTTGTTCCCATGTAAAAGAACTCGACATCTAACTTTGTGTCGGAAATATTGTGTAAGCGACGTGTAAAGGTTTTCTCCGCCGGATAAAGGAGCTTGTTGACTAGTGAAGAAAACTCTCGAGTTGGATACTCGGGGAGTGGAGTAGGGCAAGGAAAAAGAGTCCTTGTAGACCGAACCACAATAAACACTCGTGTTGTGGTTTGATCGTTTCTATCTTTCTTACACTTATCTTATTGTCATTTTGTTTGCATACATTAAGTCATTTCACACAAAGATAACTAAGAAAAAGAAATTAAAAATGGTAAAACTATTCAACCCCCCCCCCCCTTCTAGTTTTCCACAATAGGCATCAAGAGCTACGTTACTCAAGATTTTTAAAATTTATTGTATTTTAAAACTTGAAACGATCCATGAATTTTGAAAACTTTAAAGAAGGGCAATATATGCAAAGACCACAACTTTTTGAACCAAATGGATTTATTTATTGGAAAAGCCGTTTTGAAACATATGTAAAATCAAAAGATATAGATTTATGGTATATAATTATAGAAGGTGATCATAAAGCTATTATAAAAGATATCGCAAGTGGTCGGGATGAGGATATTTCACTTACACGTCATAGTGATGAGCAAAAGAAGTTAATTGCAAAAAATAATGAAGCAAAAATGATGCTTTACAACGCTCTAACTAAAAAGGAATTTGAAAGAGTCTTTATGTACAAAACCGCTAAAGAAATTTGGCAATATTTAATAATCACTCATCAAGGAAATTCACAAGTCAAGAATAACAAAATTAATCTTCTTGTTCAACAATATGAACAATTTAGTATTCCTGAAGATGAAATCATTGATAGTGCATTTGCACGTTTTAATACTATTATTACCTCTCTCAAAGCACTTGATGAATCCTTTTGTAGTAAGAACTTTGTCAGGAAATTTCTTAGAGCACTTCATCCAAAATGGAAAGCAAAAGTGACGGCTATTGAACAATCTAAAGATCTCTCAAAGTTATCACTTGACAAGCTAATTGAAAACCCCAAAGTTCATGAAATGGTGATGGTGAATGACTTAGAAATTGTTAAAGGCAAAAAGGAAAAAGTCAAGTCAATTGCCTTAAAAGCAAGAACGGAGTCAAGTGATGATGAAGAATCTAGCTCGGGAAGTGAAGATAAAGAATATGCCATGGCCGTAAAAGATTTAAAAAAGTTCTTTCGAAGACGAGGAAAGTTTGTAAGACAACCTAGAGATGACAAGAAACCTTTCCGAAAAGATCGTGATGATAAGAAATGGAAGGTTGAAAGAAAATGTTTTAGATGTGGAGACACAAGCCATCTCATAGGAGATTGTCCAAAGTCACCTAAAATCAAAACTCAAAGAGCTTTTGTGAGTGGTGCTTGAAGTTAAAGCGAAGATGACGACGAGAAACCAAAGAATGACGAAATTGCTCTCATGGCTCAAGACTCAAATGAGGTACACTCTGACTCATCTTACTCTTCTATTGATGATGATACATTACAAAAAGAATATAACAAACTGTGTGAACTTAGCTTAAAAATCATAAACAAAAATAAGTTTTTAAAAACTAAAAAGAAGTTTTTGGAAAATGAAGTTTATGAATTAAAAGAAAAAGCAAAACGTTTAGAAAAGAGTAAAGCCATTGACACGGTATGTACATCATGTCAAGAGCTCAGACTTGAAATTGAAAGACTTAAAATCACACAGAATGATCTCATCAAAAAAAATTCAAAGTTATAAAGATTTGATAAAAGTATTTGTTGTGCGGATGAAATAATGAAAATTCAGAAATTACCAAATGATAAAACTTGACTAGGATTTATGAAATTAGGAGATTTAAGTAGTCTAAAGAAGCAAGCCTAAAAGGGGCAAGAAACTGCTCCAATCACCTCAGGAAGTCAAGGACCAGACGGAACCAAAAATTTGGTTCCGTCCGTTGAACCATTTGGTTCCGTGAGTTCCTCAGGTGAACAAAAAGATAGCAAATCGGCTCGTACTGTATTCGTTAAAGTCACAAAAAAATCTAAAGTTGTTACAAATGAAACTAAACAAAAACCAGTTGTTACATTAGGATTAGGACTTGCTAAAAATGAGTATAGATCCAAAACTACTCAACAAAGGCCTAAAACATCTACTCCCAAACGCCCATTTCCAAAAAGAAACTACAACGCACAACCCAACTATCATCATAATGATTGGAATCAAAACTTCCCTAAACATTATCAAGCTCCTAACTATATGACATGGAACTCATATCCACCGTTTCCGTACATGAATCAAGTTAATGGGATGTTTAACCAAAATGGACCCATGAAATATTGGGGACCAAATGCTTGAGTTTTTAGATAACTTAGGTATGCTTGAAAGTCGGATTGGAACCGGACGAGTGGATAAAAGATAGTAGTTGTTCAAAGCATATGACGGGAAACAAGAGCTTCTTCTCAACCTACCAAGAATATGATGGAGGTAATGTCACTTTTGGTAGCAAATTGAAAAGCAAAATCATCGGAAAAGGTACTATCTCTCATGACTCTCTCTCTATTGATAATGTTACTCATGTTGATAATCTAGGATTCAACCTACTTAGTATTAGTGAACTATGCCGTAACAGGTATAATGTTCTATTTAGTGAAAACGAAAGTAAAATACTAAAAGATGGAATAAACTTTGCTTAACTTCGTTAGATGATTCCTCAAATCTTTGGCATAGACGCTTAGGCCACGTTAATATGAGACTTATCCAATCTCTATCCTCAAAAATCTCGTTAGGAACTTACCCAAGTTGAAATATGACCAACACTTTTGTGATGCTTGCAAAATTGGAAAACAAGTTCATAGTAGCCATAAGGCTAAAAATATGGTGTCTACATCTAGGTGTCTAGAACTTTTGCATATGGATTTATTTGGTCCATCCGCTATACAAAGTTATGGAGGCAACTTCTACACTTTGGTCGTAGTAGATGATTATTCAAGATACACTTGGACAAAGTTTTTGAATAGTAAAAACGAAGCTTTTGATCAATTTGAAATTCTTAGTAAGAAAATTCAAAACCAACTAGATAGTCATATTGTGTCAATAAGAACGGATCATGGTTGTGAATTTGATAATGAAATATAATTTGGAAACTTTTGTGATGCCTAATTAATTAAATGCCCCGGTTGCCCAAGTGCTAAGCCTATCCGCCCCGGTTTTACAAAATTCTCCCCTTAGACCAGGGCAACTGATCCGACGATCCACAGGATGCCACGTCACCGACCAAAATACGTAGTGTATTTTGGGCAACTTTTGATTTTTGGGCAACCGTATATTGTCCAAGTGATTTTTTTGGTCATTTTACATGTTATTCACTGTCTATCATTTATCTGTCCATTCCTTCCTCCAACAGATCCAACACATTTAACACTACCATACCATCACCAATTTCACACAATTATAACTCCCTCCACACCATCGAAACCCCATCACCACCGAACCCTCCACCGCCGCCGTAACCCTCCACCACAGCGATGTATGCGGTTAGGATAACAGCTCCCTGTGTTAGGATAACACATCAAAAACCTAATTCTTCTTCTTTAGGTATTTTTATTCTAATTAATTAAGTAAGTCAATTATGATTCGTGTTTATTTCGTTAGTTTAGTAACTGTTTTTTTGAATGGTGTATCAGTTGGAAGTTTTTTTCAGATCTGAACAAGTGAAGGAATTTGAACAGGAAGTTGCCGAAATTATGTGATCAACTCAAATGGGTTTATTTAACTATTTGGATTTATTTAACTATTTGGAATTTTTATGTTGAGCAGATTGCTGCAGCAAGGAATAAAGTGAAACAGGCAGAGGAGAAGTTAGATTTATTAATCGGTTTATACCGCAAACAACTGAAAAATCAGAATTTGAAGTTCATGAGTGTGTCTGGGACAACACATCTGATAGAGGTAATACTATAAACTTTATCATTTAACACTATATTAACTGAAGTTCAGAGTCTATTTATAGCTGTACATCCAGATGACTTATTAATGAGACATATTTCGTATTAAGAATCAAGTCATGGCGAGCCCTTTGGAATATTCATGCCTTCGATGTATTTGGGTCAAAATCAATTTTCTTTATCAACCCCCATTTAATTCAGATGCTATTGTGATTTGATTTAATTTAGCTTCATAAATATTAATTATTTAAGTTTAATCTTTGCTTGCAACTTTAAACAGTAATGAGCACCTATGCTGAACAGATGGCTATAATTTCCATTTAAAGAATTATCGAATGTTCATTTTTAATCATGATCCTAGTGAGCTAGAGCCTGTAAACTGTACAGTTCCTTGATCTTCGAATATTTATTATTTTTGAAGTATTATTTTGCTTGCAGCTTCCAAAACCATTGTCACTGTCGTTTTATGATATATATGCCTCTTGGTTCTTACTAATTGTAATGTTAACTACAGTTACCAGTGGACGTAAAGGTTCATTCGAATTGGGTGAAGGTTAACAGTACTAAAAAGGCAATACGCTATCATGCACCAGAAGTATTGACAGCTTTAGATCACCTATCATTGGCAAATGAGGAGCTCCTTCTTGTCTGCCGCTCAACTTGGCAAAACTTTCTAAATGAATTTGGCAAATATTATTCTGAGTTTCAAGGTGCTGTCCAAGCAATAGCAGCATTAGATTGCCTACATTCTCTTGCTCTCCTTGCGACAAAAAAGGTTATCAGTTTTTCATGAGTAGTTGAATTTGATTAGAGGTGGCAAAATGCCAAAAAGGGGGTGTTGGATTAACTGTTAAAGTGGGTTGAGGTGAAAATGGATAGTTTGGGTATGGGTAGGTTTGGGCAAGTGGCCGACCCACAATAAATTTATGGTCTTTTCGTACAAGATACATTAATAGTTAATGTGGTCACTGTGATTACAAAGTAAAAACTATTATTTGACAATAAGAGCAAATTGAAAAGGTAAGAAACTTTGGTCTGATTCTGTTAGCGGTAACCAATTGGCTCAAATTGTTGAATGACATCATTTTGGGAAATCTATAAAAGTTATGTCTGTTCTTTCATGTAATCCAATATATTCATCCTTGAATTTGTTAAACAGTTAAACCATTAATCAAAGACATCTGGCTCATATAATTTTTTTGGTAACTTCTTTGGGCTACAAATTTGTTCTGTACTAAGTTAGTCTGTTTTTTTCAGTGAAATAAATGCTGGATTTTTCTATTCAAATGCGGAGCAAAGAGAACCACCGAATCCCCACCATCGTCGTAACCCTCCACCGCCGTAACCCTCCACCACAGCGATGTACGCGGTTAGGATAACACATCAAAAACCTAATTCTTCTTCTTCAGGTATTTTTATTCTAATTAATTAATTAATTCAATTATGATTCGATTTATTCGGTTATGTTAGCGTTGGTGTTAAAGAGGTGGTTCACAAATCAGATCAGTTAAATAGGTCAAATCATTCTAATAATTGACATCCCAAATATGTAGTAAAATATGCCAGTGTGATTATTTGGCTTACACAACACACCAATCACAATTTATGTTTGGGATGGTGTGGTTTTTCAGTGCCAGCTCATCTTTTTATAGGAAGTATCTATCTCAAACATATATATAGTGTTTCAATTTTTTGGTTCTTTAGGAAGCAGAAGCTGCTGAGGGTCCAAGTACCTCGCTTGGATACATGTTTTTTGCCTGCTATTATGTACGACAACTCTTGCGTGGGAGACTGGCGTGGGGAGAACATGAATCATGTCAGCGATAATGCTTATGGTACATTTGCCTACCGTGATCCAGAGTACCCCAAATCGGGTTACTTAACAGATAAATCAGATCTATATTCATTTGGTGTTATTTTACTGGAGATTTTGCGTGGGAGATTGGCGTGGGGAGAGGGATGTGAGGATTATTCTCAATTTTAGGTCCTTTGGCTAAAAGACACTTTGAAGAAGGAAACCTTGATAAGATGGTCTTTGAGGGTATAAAGCAACAGATTGTGCCACAGTCATTTTCCACGTTTGAAAAAATAGCCTATGAGTGCTTATGTGATGATAGCAATCAGCGGCCAGAGGCAAGTGGGGTGATAATTCAACTTAAGGAGGCATCAGAATACCAAGTAAGTGTTTTTCATGCAGTCGATACATATATACCAGTATACCACGAGTAATATGTACTTATTATCTAAGCAAACAATAAATTAAACAAAATTTTGATAAAACATCAAGTCGTTTTCATCAAAAATATATATTTAGGTGAAATATGTTTTCTTCAAAAGACAAAAAGCACAATAGTTTCTATGTTACTTCGACTATTTTTTTAAATAATAGCCGTTTTGCTGGATATTTTTATATTGATGCAAACAGTTTTATTAGATCTTATGTTTTAATTGTTTAATTCATATATAGGAGGATAAAGAAATATGGGAAAACAAGCTGCCTTGGAACTACAAAGAAATATTGATATGTCAGAAACCCCCAGGATCTACTCTATCAAAAAGAAAAAGGATATCCACAGGATGCTTTCTGATGGCATGTTCATTCAAAAAAAAGAAGTGGTAATTAACTCGTTAGCCCATATCACTAGCTTTGTGCATTTTGCATGGTGTATTATATCCAAAAGCTAAGTGAGGGGAAGGCATCTCATGTTCCATTTAGAGATTCCAAGCTTACGCGCCTACTACAGTCTTCATTGAGTGGCCATGGACATGTTTCAGTAAGTCTAAATTGAAGTGGTATAACTGAGTAGTTGAATACTTGTTTTTTTTGTTTTTTTCCTTCTTATCTTACCACCTTCAACTTCATCTAAACTTTATTTTTTCTACCAGATCATCTGCACCATAACTCCAGATTCTAGCAATATGGAGGAGACTCACAATACATTAAAATTTGCAAGCAGGGCAAAGCATGTTGAAATCTATGCTTCTCGCAACAAGGTCTGCTATGGAGCTAGTATAAGTTCTGCTATGGATACCACCAGCTGACAGGAGGTTTTTTCTCGACGCCTATGAAGTGGGAGAGCTTTGTTACGCTAGAGCTACTTCGAATTGTGTTTCATCCATTTTTTATGTATTTTTTCGAGATTTGAGAATTTTAGAATGAGAATTGTCAATGAAAGGGTATCCTATGGAGGTGTGTAAAATACATTGAAATCAATTAGAAGACTATGTACCCCAACATGTTAACCGAATAAATTGCTATATTTTTTCTTCTTCAAATTGTTCTTTTCAGCATGTAAATTCATGGTGATTTATCTGTATAACAGTCAACTATGACCCATTTTGCTGCTTATGACCCATGGACTTGGAAAAATTGTCACTAAAGTTACCTATGCCTACTGTGATTACTGATTTGGATGTAAGTGTACTGATGTTGTTTATGATTATGGATACTGAGTCTGGATACTGATTTGGGTGTAAGAACGACTTTAATGGCAGCATAAAAAACATGTGCTTCACTTTCTGGGAAAAACAACCAGTCTCTACTTAGCAAAAGAAAATCCCTCGAGGTAGATGTGCAGATCGGGTTCAAGTTAAAAAGTTAAAAATGGCAGGGTCGAGGTAGATGCTGCTTGATTGACTGTTGGAGTCAGAAGGTTCGGTGGTCGAGAGTATGTGCTCTGGTCGAGGGTATGTCATTCTGCTGCTAACCTTAGCATCATGCTGCTACTATTCAGACTTGTTAGGAATTTTATATTTTATGTAATAGTTCATTGCTGCTGTTAGAGTTAAGCAGTTCCTGCTGGTAGTGTTAGTTACTGCTGGTACTGGTTCCTGCTGGTAGCTTTGTTTTGTTCCTGCTGGCAGTATTCATTGCTGCTGGTCATAGCGTATTTTTTGGGCAACTTTTGTATTTTTTGAGCAACTTTGTGTATTGTTGGGCAACTTTTGTAATTTTTTGGGCAACTTTTGTATTTCTTGGGAAACTTTTGTATTTTTTCGGGCAACTTTGTGTATTTTTTGGGCAACTTTTGTAATTTGTGGGCAACTTTTGTATATTTTTGGGCAACTTTTGTATTTTTTGGGCAACTTTTGAAGCAGTTCCTGCTGGTAGTGTTAGTTACTGCTGGTACTGGTTCCTGCTAGTAGCTTTGTTTTGTTCCTGCTGGCAGTATTCATTGCTGCTGGTCATAGCGTATTTTTTGGGCAACTTTGTGTATTGTTGGGCAACTTATGTAATTTTTGGGCAACTTTTGTATTTTTTGGGCAAGTGGGGAACACTTGTCATCGTATGTGATTTTCCTGCTGCTCGTTGTAAAGTCTTGAAAACAGAGAGGATCATTGAAAGCCAACAAGAACTTGGAGTTAAAATAACTAGAATGAACCAGCAAGAAAAGAAAACGAGCAATGTAATTATGAATTCTTGGCCAAACTACACGCTTAGTACATTACGATATTCGAGTACTTAAAAGATCAAAATACAATTTAACAAACATATGAGAAATGAATCCAAGACAGCTTCACGGTAGAAGAACATTGACATACAGCTACTTTTGTTTTTGATCTTGATCACAATATTGAGCAAGCCTTTTGAGCCTTTCCCTTCTTTTTCTTTGACTTTGGTGGTGCAACAACGACTTTAATGGCAGCATCAAAAACCTGCTTCACATTCTGGGAAAAACAACCAGTCTCTATTTAGCATAAGAAAATCCCTCGAGGTAGATGTGCAGATCGGGTTCAGGTTAAAAATGGCAGGGTCGGGTTGAGTGACAAGCACACGTTCATATGTCAAACAAAGAAATAACATACAGTTTCTTGATAATATAACAAATTATGATGTCTCACCTGGTTCCCGAATGAAGGAATACGCTGATGCACAATCCATTGCGAATCAACCACACCAATTTTTTCATGTGCATGCTGTGAGAAGAAACAAATTAAGTATGATACTGCACCAGTAGGAAATACAAAACAAAAATTGAACATATAAACAACTCACATTTACACATCTTCTAAGTGCAAAATCCAAGCCCCATCCATGCACCAAATCATTCTGCATTGTGCATGAAAAAAAAATTGTACAGAATATGCACATGAGATCATTTAACAATGCAGTCTTGATTCTTAAAAAATAAGTTTACCTGAATCATGTACCACACACACCGCCAAGCATCTCGAGAGAACACGGGAGCCATAATCTCCACAAATCTGGATAGAACCCAAGTGAGATACATTAAAAACTGTAAAATCTTTAAGATGAAATGCTACGATTGAGAGGGTAGAGCAGAAATAGTACGCTGTACACGGTGGTAGATGTGGATCACTGCACCATCCTGGTTTCTCATCTGTAGTTCTGTTAATCAACCCATAAATATACAGCTTAAGTGTTGTTCAAATAGTACTTAAACTGAATTTACAGAAAAAAATATATAGTATAAAAGATAGTAACGTACTTGTGAACTTCTTTATTGCCTCTCCTCTTTGTCATTTCCGATGTTAATCCCTCATTGGGTTCAAGTCCAGGTTGAGAAATGTCCAAACGATGTTTCTTAACTAACTGCATATAAATGTCTCCATTAAAGTGGTCAACGCCAAGATCTTCATCCCAAATAAAAATATAATCATAAGCTGCTACGATATCTGGATGCAAAAACCTCTTTGCATACCACCTACAAGAGAAGAGCAAATGAAAAATAAATTCAGAAAAAATAAAATAATAAATCAGCATAACGAACAGTAGAATCTGAAGCATACCATTTGGTTTGCTTCCTTGTACTGATATGAATTACCTGTCGTGACCATTCATATTGATCCCATTCTGTGGTTCGACCATCATAGTGAAAAAGCAGGATTTGGAACTCATCCGAAAACTAAAAAGAATGACATGTAACGTCCAAATATCAGTATTTAGCATCAAATGTAAATAGCATAGTTGATATAAAATAATCTAAGCTTTTTTACTGCTGCGTCAATGTTATTCCTTTGAGCCCTAACCAACGCTGAAAGTTACCAAATATTTTGGTTTGCTTTTTCTAACTAAACGCACCTTAAGTGTTTTCCTCTAACAAAACGCAACCTAAGTGTTTGCGGGTCAAACCACCAAGAACCGGCCCGCTTTTAACCCCAGAAAAATCCCTGTCGTTACAAAAACTGGGTCACCCAGCCCATTCTGACACCACTACCCACTGTCATAAACAAATAACATATGACATTATTTTTATTTTTTTCACAAACCAAGCAAGCCTCACATCAAGATACCCAGGTGAGGAAAGGAGCAAATGACATTAGATTAATTCCACATGTTCCACTACAATGTTTTACAAAACACGCAGAGTACTATTTACAACTCAAAAACAGACTAACCTCTGTCCTTTGACTGATGGCTCCTATCTTTGACTTTTTCTCGGTCCCTCTCGAGATTGTCTCTTTCCCTTTCTCGATCAGAATCTCTTCCTCTATCACGGTCACGACCCTTGTATTTATCTTTCTCCCTTTCCCTTTCGCATTCCCGGTCCCGTGATCATTCTCTACTGGTATCGATTCTATGTTCTTTGTTTTTTGGAGCTGGCTCATCTTTTATATCTCCCTCAACCTGAATGCTCTGTGTATCATCGTCACTCTTTGTCGAATCTTGCAATCTACCACTTCCTGCTTTTATCAGCATGTCTTTTGAATCGGGATTAACAGCTGCAGGAGACACCTTAGACGAATTTGTATCATCCAGCATTGGTGGGCTACTTGATGGACCTTCCTAGAACACATAACAGAGATTCCAAGCTTACGCGCCTACTACAGTCTTCATTGAGTGGCATTAAAATCTCCAGTAAAATAACACCAAATGAATATAAATCTGATTTATCTGTTAAGTAACCCGATTTGGGGTACTCTGGATCACGGTAGGAAAATGTACCATAAGCATTACCGCTGACATGATTCATGTTCTCCCCACGCCAGTCTCCCACGCAAGAGTTTTCGTACATAATAGCAGGCAAAAAACATGTATCCAAGCGAGGTACTGGACCCTCAGCAGCTTCTGCTTCCTAAAGAACCAAAAAATTGAAACACTATATATATGTTTGAGATAGATACTTCCTATAAAAAGATGAGCTGGCACTGAAAAACCACACAATCCCAAACATAAATTGTGATTGGTGTGTTGTGTAAGCCAAATAATCACACTGGCATATTTTACTACATATTTGGGATGTCAATTATTAGAATGATTTGACCTATTTAACTGATCTGATTTGTGAACCACCTCTTTAACACCAACGCTAACCTAACCGAATAAATCGAATCATAATTGAATTAATTAATTAATTAGAATAAAAATACCTGAAGAAGAAGAATTAGGTTTTTGATGTGTTATCCTAACCGCGTACATCGCTGTGGTGGAGGGTTACGGCGGTGGAGGGTTACGACGATGGTGGGGATTCGGTGGTTCTCTTTGCTCCGCATTTGAATAGAAAAATCCAGCATTTATTTCACTGAAAAAAACAGACTAACTTAGTACAGAACAAATTTGTAGCCCAAAGAAGTGACCAAAAAAATTATATGAGCCAGATGTCTTTGATTAATGGTTTAACTGTTTAACAAATTCAAGGATGAATATATGTGGATTACATGAAAGAACAGACATAACTTTTATAGATTTCCCAAAATGATGTCATTCAACAATTTGAGCCAATTGGTTACCGCTAACAGAATCAGACCAAAGTTTCTTACCTTTTCAATTTGCTCTTATTGTCAAATAATAGTTTTTACTTTGTAATCACAGTGACCACATTAACTATTAATGTATCTTGTACGAAAAGACCATAAATTTATTGTGGGTCGGCCACTCGCCTAAACCTACCCATACCCAAACTATCCATTTTCACCTCAACCCACTTTAACAGTTAATCCAACACCCCCTTTTAGGCATTTTGCCACCTCTAATCAAATTCAACTACTCATGAAAAACTGATAACCTTTTTTGTCGCAAGGAGAGCAAGAGAATGTAGGCAATCTAATGCTGCTATTGCTTGGACAGCACCTTGAAACTCAGAATAATATTTGCCAAATTCATTTAGAAAGTTTTGCCAAGTTGAGCGGCAGACAAGAAGGAGCTCCTCATTTGCCAATGATAGGTGATCTAAAGCTGTCAATACTTCTGGTGCATGATAGCGTATTGCCTTTTTAGTACTGTTAACCTTCACCCAATTCGAATGCACCTTTACGTCCACTGGTAACTGTAGTTAACATTACAATTAGTAAGAACCAAGAGGCATATATATATCATAAAACGACAGTGACAATGGTTTTGGAAGCTGCAAGCAAAATAATACTTCAAAAATAATAAATATTCGAAGATCAAGGAACTGTACAGTTTACAGGCTCTAGCTCACTAGGATCATGATTAAAAATGAACATTCGATAATTCTTTAAATGGAAATTATAGCCATCTGTTCAGCATAGGTGCTCATTACTGTTTAAAGTTGCAAGCAAAGATTAAACTTAAATAATTAATATTTATGAAGCTAAATTAAATCAAATCACAATAGCATCTGAATTAAATGGGGGTTGATAAAGAAAATTGATTTTGACCCAAATACATCGAAGGCATGAATATTCCAAAGGGCTCGCCATGACTTGATTCTTAATACGAAATATGTCTCATTAATAAGTCATCTGGATGTACAGCTATAAATAGACTCTGAACTTCAGTTAATATAGTGTTAAATGATAAAGTTTATAGTATTACCTCTATCAGATGTGTTGTCCCAGACACACTCATGAACTTCAAATTCTGATTTTTCAGTTGTTTGCGGTATAAACCGATTAATAAATCTAACTTCTCCTCTGCCTGTTTCACTTTATTCCTTGCTGCAGCAATCTGCTCAACATAAAAATTCCAAATAGTTAAATAAATCCAAATAGTTAAATAAACCCATTTGAGTTGATCACATAATTTCGGCAACTTCCTGTTCAAATTCCTTCACTTGTTCAGATCTGAAAAAAACTTCCAACTGATACACCATTCAAAAAAACAGTTACTAAACTAACGAAATAAACACGAATCATAATTGACTTACTTAATTAATTAGAATAAAAATACCTAAAGAAGAAGAATTAGGTTTTTGATGTGTTATCCTAACACAGGGAGCTGTTATCCTAACCGCATACATCGCTGTGGTGGAGGGTTACGGCGGCGGTGGAGGGTTACGGCGGCGGTGGAGGGTTCGGTGGTGATGGGGTTTCGATGGTGTGGAGGGAGTTATAATTGTGTGAAATTGTTGATCGTATGGTAGTGTTAAATGTGTTGGATCTGTTGGAGGAAGTACATAAACAGTGAATAATATGTAAAATGACCAAAAAACCACTTGTACAAAATACGGTTGCCCAAAAATCAAAAGTTGCTCAAAATACACTACGGACACGTGGCATCCTGTGGTTGGTCGGACAAGTTGCCCTGGTCTAAGGGGAGAATTTTGTGAGATCGGGTCGGATAGTCTTAGCACTTGGGCAACCGGGGCATTTTAGTAATTATCCCCATAATTTTTCAGATCCTCGTACACCTCAGTCAAATGGGGTAGTAGAACGTAAAAACTGGACTTTTCAAGAGATGAGTAGAACAATGCTAAATGAACAAAATATACCACAAAAGTTTTGGTGTAACACCGTTGACACTTCAACCTATATTTTAAATAGAGTATTAATTCGACTATTTTTGAACAAAACACCATATGAACTATATAAAGGTAAAAAGCCTACACTTGGATACTTTAAAGTGTTTGGAAGTAAATGTTTTATTTTAAACACTAAGGATTACCTCACCAAATTTGACCCAAAGTCTTATGAAGGTGTATTTCTTGGATATTCTCAAAATAGCAAAGCTTATATTGTTTTAATCAAAGAAACCTTGAGAGTCGAGGAATCGTTAAATGTAACATTTGACGAAAGTTCACCTCCCTCTAAGACATCACTTTTGGTAGATGATGACTTAGTTGAAAGTCAACTTGTTGAAAACGAAGAGAATATAAATAATGACAAGGAATTTGAACTATTAAACAAAGAAATTGTCAATATCAAATAACTTAAAGGTCATCCATTAGATAGTGTTATAAGAAAAATAAATGAAATAACCTTAAGATCACAAGTCTTAAATCAAAGCAACTTCTTTTGTTTTGTCTCAACCATTGAACCCAAAAATATAAATGAACCTATAAAAGATGAATCTTGGGTCATAGCAATGCAAGAAAAATTAAATCAATTCGTTAGAAATGATGTTTGGACATTAGTACCTCAACAAAAAAGTCAAACAATAATTAGAACAAAATGAGTCTTTCGAAATAAAATGGATGAAAATGGTGTAGTGTCTAGAAACAAAGCTAGGCTAGTAGCACAAATCAACAAGAAGGCATTGACTACAATGAAACTTTTGCTCCAGTTGCTAGGCTCGTGTCTATTAGAATTTTACTTGCATATGCATGTGCACATGATTTCAAACTTCTTCAAATGGATGTCAAAAGTGCATTTCTAAATGGATTTATAAATGAAGAAGTATATGTCATACAACCTCCGGGTTTCATCGATTTTGAAAAACCTAATCATGTCTAAAAACTTAAAAAGGCTTTATACGGACTTAAGCAAGCACCAAAAGCATGGTATGATCGACTTAAAACATTCTTAGTTGAACATAAGTACACCATAGGTTTAGTAGATAACAATCTCTTCCCCAATAAAAATGATTCACATATTATCATTGTCCAAATATATGTGGATGACATCATATGCGGATCAACTTGTCAAGAGCTATGTGATGATTTCTCAAAAATCATGCATAACGAGTTTGAGATGAGTATAATGGGAGAACTAAACTTTTTCTTAGGACTTCAAATCAAACAATTAGAAGATGGGACATTCTTTAACCAATCTAAATACATAAAAGACATGCTTAAGAAATTTGGTCATGAAGACTCTAAACCTATTAAAACGCCTATGTCTTCGGAAACCAAACTCACCAAGGATGAAAAAGGTGAATCTGTAGATAACACTAAATATAGTGGAATGATTGGTAGTCTACTCTATCTCACGGCTAGTAGACCCGACATTATGTTTAGTGTTTGTCTCTGTGCTCGCTTTCAAGAAGATCCTAAAACATCACATCTTAAAGCCGTAAAACGAATTTTTAGATACATAAAAGACACCACACACCTAGGATTATGGTATCCCAAAGGAACGGGAGTTGAAACCATAGTGTATGCCGACTCAGATCATGCCGGTGACTATGTTGATAGAAAAAGTACAAGTGGTATTTGTACTTCTGTTGGACATTTTCTCCCCTCATGGTTTTCAAAGAAACAAAAGGCTCTTGCCATCTTAACAACCGAAGCCGAATACGTATCAGCAGGAAAAACATGTCAACAAGCTCTATGGATGAAGCAAGCTCTTGTCGACTACGGAATTCAACTTAACGACATCTCTATCCTTTGCGACAACAAAGGAGCTATCGACCTCAGTAAAAATCAAGTTTAATATGCTTGAACTAAACACATTGAAATCTGTCATCATTTCCTTCGCGACAATGTTAAAAAAGGAAACATCTCAATCGAGAAAGTATCCTCAGAAGATAGCATTGCCGATATTCTAACTAAACCTCTTAAACGAGAGCTATTCAATCTCCTTAGACTTAGACTAGGACTGATGGAACCTAATGTGTAGTTTTAATCTTAGCTTAAACCTTCGTTTGAACAAAACGACAAAAATTGACCAAATTATGTTATGGTCCCAAGGAACCCTTCAACATAATGGACGGAACCAAATGGTTCCGCCCCATCCGTGGGTTCCTGGGCCAGAAGTTATATAACTTAAACAAACACTCCTTTTCACAAAACGAAAACACACAACGACTCAAACTCATTCAGTAACTATCAAAAATAGAATAATTTACGCTTACTGACAAAAAAAAACTTTTTCAGCAGTGACTGTAAGCTACAGTATGCGGGACAGCTCCCAAAAATGTTCAGAAGTGCTCAGAAATATGCAATTACGCATAGAAATGCTCGGCTTAAAATAATAAATAAATATTTATTATTAACTTAAAATGTGAAAATTACCATTTGTCACATAAACCTGTGATAGTGATCGGTTAGTATTTTAGTCCTCAAAATACATAGTGTGACGGGGGTGGTTGTACCCTTGTAAAAGAGCTTGACATCTAGCTTTGTGTCGAAAATATTGTGTAAGCGACGTGTAAAGGTTTTCTCCGCCGGATAAAGGAGCTTATTGACTAGTGAAGAAAACTCTCGAGTTGGATACTCGGGGAATGGAGTAGGGCAAGGAAAAAGAGTCCTTGTAGACCGAACCACTATAAACACTTGTGTTGTGGTTTGATCGTTTCTATCTTTCTTGCATTTTTCTTATTGTCATTTTGTTTGCATACATTAAGTCATTTCACACAAAGATAACTAAGAGAGAGAAATTAAAAACGGTAAAACTATTCAACCACCATTCTAGTTTTTCACATAACAAATATTGATATAAAAACGAAATCTGATGAACATTGATGAACATAAAAATAAGTGATGAACATTTATATTGATGAACCAATGAACATGTAGCGGTGGACATAAAAAAAACTGATAAACTGATGAACACGTATTGCAGATTCGAAGTTTAAGTCATCGCATTTTTTTTTCATGAAATATTGAAGCTTTTATTAATTACTAAAACATTTATGTTCCAATGACACTTTCAAACTCTAAAATCACAAAATTACTTAATTGAGGCATTTCATCGAACACCTTATGTGTTTATTCATGAATACTTGATTTGTTTGAAAGGTTATAAGTAAAAACTTATAAAACCAAAAAAAGATGAAGAATTGATGTTAGTTTAGGGTTTGTTAATTAAGAATAGCTATAATAATTTCTTTTTGACTCAGATCGATCGAAACCCTAACTTTTTTTATAAATCAATGAACTTCGAATTCATAAAAAAATTGTATTTTGCAGCAATTGAACGAATATATGATGAAATTAAACATCCTCGAAACCTAATTTTATGATATTTGAATGATTTAAAACTGAATTTGGGATAGAGATGTTCATTAGTGATGAAAAGATAGATGAATAATCGGAAGGAATTGTGAAAATGGAGAGAAACATGAGACACATATTAGGCTGAATTGGCTTTTTAAACTTTTTATTTTTTGTCCATTTTGCATAGGAGCACAACCCATCCAATATAGAGTCCTAACTGTAATGCCTAAAGATATGCCTAAATTCGTGCCTAAGATTGTGTGGCATCTTCCTGATGGCTGCAACCTGAGGACCAACTTTTTCTCAAACGATCGGGAGCATGCCACACATGTTTAGACATGAATTTAAGCACATAATTTAAGTCTCGCAATCATTTTCCACCAAAATAATCCAATTTTTATGCAAGAATGGACTCCTTACTAAAATTGAGTGTTGCAAAAATCGGTCTCGGCGGCCGATTAATCGGCGCCTAGGCACTAGGTGGGATTAACCGCCCGGATTTTCACTAATCGGCCTTATTAACTGGTTTGGTAAAAAATCGGTCAAACATACCAATTAATCGGATAAAAATTGGCCAAATTAGACAAAAATCGGATAAATCCAATCCAATTATTCCCCGATTAATTCACGCCTAACCGGTTAATCACTATGCAGTATCCGGCTGCCCGGCTAGTGGCTACGATTTTTGCAACCTTGCTAAAATTAGAAAGATAAATACTGCTGTATACTTATGATATACTTCTTTTGTTTCAAAATTATTATCTATATTTCTATTTAGGAAAGTTTTAAAATAACTGTCCAATTCTTATTTAAACCAATAAAAAAAAAGTTTAGTGAGTACATATGTTAAGGGTGTGTTTGGTTTGTTTATGGGTTTAAGATTCGGATTCGGATTAGGATTTGGATTTAGATTTGAATTTGAATTTATGTAAGAGAGAGAAAATATATTATAAAAATTAGTAATTAATTATTTTTAAAACTTACATATAAATTTGATGAAAATATGCAAAAAAAATGTGAGATGGTGGTAAAGTGAGGTCCACTCATATTGGAAAAAAGACAAAACATAAATATTAAATCATTGGTATTTTTTTTTGATACCTAACAATATATATAGAAATGAGATATAGGAATGAGATTTGATCGTTTGATTTCCAATTTGTGAGCCCACCATGTCAACCAAACACACAAATTTTTATTTCTATCATTCAATTTCCATGATACCCTCCAACCAAACGGGCCCTAATTTGATTGATTGAAAAATGTAGCGGTATCATTATTATTATTATTATTATTATTATTATTATTATTTATTTATTTTTATTTTTTTAAAGACAACATATGAAGGTAGGAGTATCTTAGGTCGAGTTTGGTTCATGGTTTCAAGGGGTATAGAATCATTCAATTGCTGAAATCAATGTTTGGTTAACTTTTTGATTCTTGGCTGTCACTGTGCGAAATAAAAACGGTGTCAAATGTGATTCCACTCATTTTAGGTAGGATTCGTAAAAAGTAAAGGGGCCCACCTTTTTGTTGTGTGTCTATCCAAATTTATAAGTATTGATTTATGTATGTTAAAATTTATTTATAATATTTTAGATCTAATATAAATTTAATAAATTATATATAATAATATATTTTCTCTCTTTTATTTTTTTCTTAAATCTTTCCCACATCTTTAAAAAATTTCCTAAATTCAAATCCAATTTCAATCCCACTTACGAACCAAACGCACCCATAATAACTGTGGGCGAAAAGTCGGTTCATTTTGCATTAAATGCGGTGCAATTTTTTGACTAGTGTTTTGTTTCGTCCAATCCCATCAAATAAATCACATTTGTGTTCACAAGCACAATCTCACACACAAAATCATCCATCATCAATTGGTCACAGCAATTTCACACAATCATCCATCATCAATTGCACATTATTTCGTTTTCCAAATCTTACTGTATTACATTCGTTCAAACAAAACACATACTAGCTATACACGTGCATGTGTATATATATGTAAAGAACGGGCAAACTCACCAGAGAACCTTTACACCCGACATTCAGTCATGAAAAAGGTGTATTTTTTAGTATGTGCAACTATGGGCAACTATATTACTCCAAAATTTAAAACTTGTACTTCTTCCTTTTTAAAATTATTGTTTACCGACAAAAACTACAATTTAGAAAAATGCATTTATTACTGCTTTAAATTTACAAAAAATAACATAATGACAGTTTTACCCTTTGATAATTAATTAATGCTTTCATTTAATTTTGTAAATAATAATTTAGATTAGAGGTAATATCGTAAACTTAAACAATTTTAACTTGTATTTTTAATAGTGGACAATCTTTTTGAGAAAATCAGAAAAGGAAAGGTGGACAATAATATTGAAATAGAGGGAGTAACAAAAAAAAGAGTAAACTGCAAAAAATGTCCCTGAACTTTGCCAAAATTGCGAAAGATGTCATCGAAGAAAAACTGCAAATATTGTCCCTGAACTTTCAATTTTCTGCAAGAATGGCCTGTGAAGAGTTACTGTACTTGCAAATTCAATTTTCTGGCTAACGCTCGTTAGGAAATCCCGTTAGTTTCTCGTCATGTGCATTGCACGTGAGGGTAATTTCATCAATCCACCGTTCCCGCCCTTTACACACTCCTGCTACCACCCCAGGCACGATAATCGACGAGGACATTTTTTGCACATCAACTTAGTTGTGTATAACACTTTAACACGATCAAATCACACACACAAACACATTCTATCTTATTTCAACCGATCAAATCACACACCCACAAAACAATACCATGGTAGTGGTTTCTCCACTTTGGCAGATTCGAACTCCTGAGTTTCCAACACATGAGCTTGATGCTATTTACGGTAAGCTTAAATGTTTCAAGTTGTCATTTGTTTTTCTTATTCGAACATGCATGTGTACATTGTAGGATATGTGATTTTCATACTTTTAAGTTGTTATTTGTTTTTCTAACCAGATTCGAATGGTACACTGTTCACTCTGAAAATCCAACACATGAATATTTCTGCATTCAGGAGTATGTTGGGATGTTAGACGCACTAGGATTAGGGGATAGTACTCTGTTCTCACATTTTAGGATCCCTGGGAAATCTTTGGATGATGGGTTGGTCCCATTGATGAGTGTGGAAGATGTCGTGCAAATGTTTAAATACGTGCCTCGGTTTAAGGAAATAGAGGTTTATATTGAAGAAGGTATTTCATCAGTCGAGGAGCATTTGTTGTACATGAGGAATAGTCGTGGTAATGGTGTTCTGATTGAAGATATAGAGGATGGTGATGTCGTTAAGGAATCTGAGAAAGTTGGTGAGTTGTGTTTGCTAGAGTGGCATGGTGTTACTGAAATAGGAAAGGAGGGAAAACAGGGTGATACTTCAACTCATGCTTCATCTAGTTAGGCTGGATGCAGGGATGATGAGAATTGTTTTTTCGTAGATCTGGATGATGATGAGCTTGTTATTCCAACACCATGGTCTGATGAAGAGAAGAACAAAGTAAGGGCAAAAAGGTTTAGTGGTGAGTACGAGTTCAAAAAGATCTTGTTCGAAATGGAATTCTTAATAAACTATGATGAAATCAAGGATAAGCGAAGCAAAGACACTGAGGCGATTCAAAAAGAGGGTGTGGCAGATGTGAATCAAACTATTGACAACGAAAAAGAGAAAGTTAGTCAAGAGGATGTTGGAAAGGGTATGGGTGAACCTGAACTTGAACAAGGTTTGGAAGGTGAGTTGGAAACAGGGAAAGAGGCTGATTTCTTCCACATAGAAATTGAAGAGGATTGTGTGGATGAGCAAGCATACTATGGACCTATTGAAGAGGCAGAGATTGATTTGTTGATTCAAGAGGCAGAGATTGATTTGTTGTATGCTGAGGAAGGGGAGTTGGAGACAGGCAAAAAGGATGATTTCATCCACAAAGATATTGAAGTTGATTGGCTGGATGATCAAGCAGCCTATGGACCTGATCAAGATGCAGAGATTGATATGTTGTATGCTGAGTTAGAATTTGTTATTCATAATGTGGCTTTTCTACACAATGAACTCAAAGATGAAGCTGTAGTAGTTGCTGATGAAGCTCCAACAGCCGATGTTGAAGATAGTTCGGAAAGGGCAGACATGGAAGCTCCAGCTACAGTTGATTCATCTGCCAGTGTGACCTCTGGTATAGAAAAGAAGAGAAGAAAGTTGGATCCAGCTGACAAGGATGAGAAGGCAATAGAAGCAGATGAGGAGGTTGATTCCAAGTGAGGAGGGAATGCTCAAGGTCATGACAAGGAAATGGTCAAGGTTGTTATGTTTATTTTGTTTATCTTATGGCTTTGGATGGCATGTTTTGGAACAATTTAGTTTATGTAGCTCGAATAACATTTTAGTGTTGTGTCTAGTGGTATTTTGTGTCACATGTGTATATTTATGAACATGTTGGGTTATGCATGCAATACTGTGTTTGGCACACAGTATTTGGTGTTATTCATGTGTTACATATGTTTAGCACATTTGACATGTTAATTTGGTGTTTTACTTATTGGTTGACTACTAAAGTCAATGAATGGTATGCAGGTACATAAATGGTTATGTTTATGATGAAACTCAATTGGTTAACTACTAAAGTCAACAAATGATATGGGATGGTTAGTTTTAGACTTTTAGATAAACATGTGTAACAGTTGGAGACACATTGCAATGAACAAATGAGTTGGTACTCCTTTTTTAAGTTTGAACAAATGGGTAAGATTTTGAAAACACATTGCAGTTGACAAATGGGTTAGAACTTGTTGTACTTTGCCATGGCATGGGTAAGATTTAGAAACACATTGGACAATAACACCAATTTCAGATCCTAGAAAACTATACAATAACACAATGAGGCTTTGGACAGACCCCAAAAGACCTCACCAAAATAAGTTTCACTGGGAACCAAAAGTTACATAACAGTTGAAACGACAAACATAATTGACCTTCTTAAGCCTAGAGCTTCTTGGGGGCAGGAAAATACCAATCCATCCTTTTCTTGCTTGAGCAACCCACCTTTACTCCAAGACCCAACACAATATTTGTTATTCTTTCACCTCTGTTTGGTCTTGTAAGCTCACTTGCAGGAGCTATAAGAATAAGGGGGCCAACAGTTTTGGAAGTGCAAGCCTTAGAATTGGCAGGCTTTCCCTTCCCCATTTCCTCCAGATGTGGAAGCCTTTCCCTTCCTCTTCCTCCCCCTTGTAGTGCAATCCTTGGAAGTGGTAGGCTTTCCCTTCCCTCCCCCCCCTATTTGCTTTAGATGTGGAAGCCTTTCCCTTCATCCTCATCCCCCTAGTGTAAGGCTTGGAAGTGGTAGCCTTTGGTGGTATGTCTATTTCTTCATCACTGGATGATATGTCCAGTTCTTCATCCTCATCAGTCGATGACATGTACATTTCTTCATCCTCATCACTGGATGATATGGAAATCACTTCTACAATTGTATGCATACATTTATTCCCAATCCCCATATTTTGTTGGTTTGCCCTAACGCACCCGTTTTCAAGAAACTGTATCCTTTTTTCAAGAGCTTCCAGTTTTGCATCGAACCTAGTCCCCTTTTCAAGATAGCCTATCCTTTTTTCATGATCTTCCAGTTTTGCATTCACTTTACTCACGTTTTCAGTATCTTCACAACCCTCATCAAGTTTCCCTTCTCCCTTATTGCTGTTTTGAGTATCTTCACAACCCTCATCAAGTTTTCCCTCCCCCTTATTCCTGTTTTGAGTATCTTCACAACCCTCATCAAGTTTTCCATTTCCCTTATCATCTGCAGATTGGTATCATTGACAAATGGACTAAATACATAACAACGACCATTTGTAGACTATATGTGTAATATACAAAAATCAGAACAATGAAAAATAATACACTGGCCTTTCAAGACTTCAGGTTCTTTGTGCGCATATTCCCATAAGTCATCAAGAATCTCATCAGACATTTCATCCATTTTCTTCCAAGTGTCCCCACATTTAGCCTGAATAAACGCTACCATATCATCGGTTAACTCGAAATTGCTCCAGTCCTTGTCTACCATTGTACGAAATCGTGTGAAAAATGATCAACTTTTGGTCTCTAGTAGAGGAGTGTGTGAGGATTAGGGTGGGAAAACACGGGTTGTGCAGCTATTGGGTAGACACAAGTGCGAAGTTTAGGGTTTTACTTAAGTTGCACACTTGCAAATAATGTCCCTTGACTTAAGTATTGGGTTTGACTAAAATGAGCCATATCACGTGCCAAGATCCGTTATCTTAACTTTTAGTAGTCAACAAAAAATTCATCTTTTATCTTCTTCCCCAATTCAAACACTCATCCAAACCCTCTTAAAATAACTCATTCAATCGAATTGGCTTCATCATCATCTTCTGTTCGAAGTCGTCGTCCTCCACCACATACCCATTGCGAACATGAGGAACCCGTTATTCAACAAACATCATGAACCATCTCTCATCCTTTAACACATTTTCTAGGCTGCATAAATTTTTATAATGTAAGTGATTTTTACTTTGTTTATGATTCGGGTATATGCTAATATGTCTAAACATGTAGGGTTCAAAATGTGGCACCTTTTACTGGCTTGATCCTGAATTACCAAGTGACTACTACAAACAAGAAGTGCACAAGTTGATTCAAATGGAAAAAGAATTGAAAATAGACAAATGTAGTTTGAATGAAAAAAATAAGAGACTTGCAAAGGGATTTTGACTATCAGAAGTCTTATTTGCAAAACCAAGTGTTACTTCTGCAAATGGAATTGAAAGAAAGCAAATCAAACTTAGTGGTTAATAGGAAATGTGTTGTTGTAATGGCTTTGGTTGTTGCTTTTATGTTGTTTGTAGGAAATGTGGTGTAGAAATCATGATGTAATATTGTAATGTAGAAGTAGAATTGTGCAAAGATGTAATGTAGTTGACTTTTGATTTTGACTTTTACCTCTATGAATAGAGCTCTGTATTCGCATTTCCAGTTAATAAGAATATAACAACCTTTCCTCAAATATGGCTTAACTCTTATTCTCTCTAACAGCCTGCACTAATTTGATAGAACCTGCATTGGCAAATGGAAAGAAAACAGCCTGCACTAATTTGATAGAACCTGCATTGGACAAATGTTTGACATACAAAAGTCAAACAATGTCAATTGGTAATATTTCAATACAACCTGCTACATTGCAGCACCTACATAGACAATATTTGATACAACACAAATTCATCCAAAAATCCGTTTGAAAACCTAAAGTTATGCACATAGATTGCATCAGCCATAAATTAAAATAAACAACATTTATAACTGGACTACATAAACCATCATATCAACCTACATAAAACTTACAAAACCTTGTCTATGGACAAACCCATATGTATTATCCTACATCAAATACTTACAAAACATTGTCTATGGACAAACCCATATGGTTTATCTTAATCAGATAGTTACAAAACATTGTCTAATCATTCGTCAAGTTTTTTCGTGCCCGCCATACATACACGCTACTATGGACAAATCCATACGGTTTATCCGAATCAGATACTACAAAAGCTGTTTATACAAGATCATTCATCCAACTTACAAACAGTTTCAAACATTGTCTACGGACATAAAAATAGAGGACCACGTTAACCTATCTTGAACAACCATCAGCACACATCAAACTTTAAAACTCTTTGTGACCTGTTTGTTTCATTAGTTAGAAAGAAGCGAACCATTCTACCTGGACCAAACCCTGCTTCCTCCCTCAACTCCTTGAAACTAGCTGATGAAACAATTGCCACTTTTCTCTTCACCTTCTCTTGACCAACTATCATTGTTCTCTCACGTACTTCGAACACTTTCTCTATCCTTTCATGCTTCACAACAGCGTCAACGAACCAATACAAGTTGTACTTCCTCACAAGTCTTGATGGTATAGACTGTTACAAAATGTACAAAACTTAGCATTAGTTTTTTTGGGGTGATTCTATCAGACATTATGATCTATCAATCATCCTATCAGACACAAAATATCTCAGACAAATGACAGCTATATATTTGATTAAGCAACTCTATCACTACTGCTTCCCAAACAGGCCAAAATACACAGAACAAAATAGGGGACCACATCAACCATGCATAAAGGAAGTATAGCAGCTAAAGATCCAGCTCAAGCTAATGACAAGAGAAGAGTTGAAACAGAGGAACCAGAGCATAAAGTCAACCATATCAAGTCTGTGTCGAACCTAAAACAACCTCACAAGCTATAGTTTGATAGTTGTTTAGTTTGTAATCTCATTAAAATTGTAGCGTAGTATTACTTTCACTTTGAATTTCAGTTTGTATATAAACTCTCATTTGTACCCATTTTCATTTAATGTGAAATACAAAAGTTTTTTCCTCCATAATATTTTCTCTCCAATTATCAATAAACCAACATCCACACTAACATTAAGCGTAACAATTTAACAAATTAGCAAACTTCCAATACAATTACAAGTCGTCCATCTCTCCAGAAGCATGCAGTCATCTTTTTGTAGAATGCCCTTTCTTCTTGGTCATGGACAGTGTGAAACGTCCAGTTACACATCTAGTTCATCCGACGGGCTTCAAAATCTGAATTTAATAATACAAAATTAGTTATAGATAATCCAGAATGTTACACTGATATCATATACTTGATGTAGTTAAAGTTAATAAAGAAAAAGATACCATAGTCATTGTGACAAACGGTAATTTTTCCACTAACACTTTAATAATAAATGTTAATTTATTATTACCTGACTGAAAAATTAAGTATTCATGAGCTTGCATAACTATTTCGAGAAACAAACCCGCACACTGTAGCATACAGTAACTCGCCAAAACTAATTAACTTTATCAGAAAAAGGTGAATCTTCTGCTTCCTTTTAATTACAGACCTCAAAGTAATAAAAACGAGAGGTTATCTCATTTTTTCCTAAAAAAATGATACCACACGCGTACCGACACTACCTTAGTAACGGCATAAATTCAATAATTGATACCCAGAGTCAATAATGGTGTATTTATGTTAATTTTATAAAAACATTCTCAAAAATTATATTTTTCGCATTTACGCCAAACCGGAGTACCACGTTTACACGGTGCTCAACGGGACACGGGGTACACACGACACACTCTTTAATAATAAAACAAAACCCTATAATAAAAACATATATTTTAACCGCCCACTTAATGATAAAAAAAAGTTTCCTTCTTCTCCAAACCCCAAAAACCTTATCGTCTTTTTCCTCCCCCTCTCCTCGAATACAGCTCCCACCTCCAAGCACAAAAATACAAATCCAGATCTATCACCATCCAAGACTGTATCACTTTCTCTCCTTCCCAAGATTCCATCATGAGAAGACATACAAGATGTAGATCGATAGTGAGCTTTGCTCAAAATAGCGCTTCACAAGACCTCCATCAAAGAAAGTTTGGTCAAAGATGATAAATATTTTTCATCCTTTTAATTGAGATCTGAATCACAGTGGAACCACACCATCCTCATAGCTCCATCTTAGCACAAGAAAGGTTTTCTTAAGAGTGGTGGTGAAGCTTTGGCTATGGTTCTCGCTCGGGTTCGGATTGGTCGATTTGTATTTGGGTTTTAGTTTTCTTGTTGGCCTCCTTCTCCAAACGAACCATTATTAGATTGTTGTAAGATCTTGATCCCAATATGTTTTATTTTCTTTTGTGATGTTAACTGTCAATTTGATTTTTTATATAGTTGGTGGCAAATTGCCGTAGTCGATATAGTACATAACCATGTTTATGTTACTTATCGAGCTGAATCTGTCTAATTAAAATGTTGGTAGTTCTTAAGAGTTAGTGGTGTGTTGCTTGTATTTTTGAGTCGTTATATAAAAGAAGATAAAAATTTTGACCGGTCGCATATAAAATTCTTGGGAACAAAATTGTTGTTAGTGTTGTATGTGTGGCATAAATAAATAATCTCATCATTCTCATCATTTAAAACATGGGTGTTGGCTTGAATGGAAGTGCTTATTGATGACCTTGGTTAATTCTATTCGGCTTATTTTGGTTAAGATTAGAGCTTGTTCAAAAGATGTGTGGAGTTGGTTTTGATTGTGGATCAAAACCTACTGTGGTGGAACCACGGTGGTATATAATTTGTTGGTTGGTTTTGATAAGTTGAAATGGGTTCAAATTGTTTTTCTCTTTTCTTTGCCCCTTCTGCCGCTTCCCAATACATTCGAGTTTACAAAATTATCAATATTCACTGGGAATGTCTTTACGTACGTACCCATGTCCTTTAATATCCTTTATATCGGAAAGTTCGTAATTAAAGACCACCTAAACCACTAAACTTTGTTATTACTACGTTTTATAATTGGTACCCTGAAACCTTTGGTTATAACAAGAGCAACAATTATATTAAGGTAGTACAGTAATAGTTGACATACATTATGTTTTTCATCATGTGTCATATAGACATGAAAAGTTATGAAACAAATCGTAAGGTATAGTGATGAAATTACATTTCATGGGCCAAACACGAGCTGGACATATGACTACCTAGTTATATAAGGCAATAAGGATATGTTTGTTTTGGTTTCGACCCAATGGAAGACACCCACATAGTTGTGAGTAACTTGATATATAAGAGTTAAAGATATTTTTGGGTTTCATCGTAAATAAGCATCTTTAGCAATCACAAACACCTTAGTTAATTTGCGCGTTCGGTGACTTCTCATTATCCATGTAAAGTAATGACTCATGAAAAGTTAGATTGTGGTTTCACGACTCATTACGACATAAATTACTCGTCACGTATTAGACTTACTAAACCATTACATATTGTGGAAACTAAATATTTACTGGTAAGGTAAAACTATAAATTTTTTTATATGCTAAATGTTACTAAACGTAAACTACAGGTTTTACTCATTTGGAACCTGCTAAATCAAAACTCAACTATATACAAACATATAAGTTTTAAAATTAATTTGGAACTTAACGAGATTACGTATGGTTTGGAAAATATTAAGTGTAAATTTCAATACTTGAGATTTTGGGAAACAAGTGGGTCATGCCCAATTTTCGTTAAAAACCTATACTTAGTGAATTATATACAAAACCCGACTAAAAGTCAAAAATGATTTATTTTCTATACATCTACCTATTATTTCATAAACTATCTTTTTCCGCTAGTTAACTATATATATAACACTTAACAAAATTTATTCATTCTACTATAAACTACTAACATTTCTACATTTATCCGACGACGTCTAATATTTTTTTTTGTGATGACTTTTCGTACATCGTCTTTCAGTTACAGTCAAACCGGAGACCTATTTGCCTTTGCAACTTTTGTTATATACTTATATACTTACGCACTTCCAAGAGACAATCCTTGCCAACTATTATAAAACGATTTACAATTTAATGCTGCCACACAAGCAACAATAACACAACACTTTAAAACTTTTGAGTTTAATTTAATCTCGTTGAGTCTTAAACTTTAACTATGAACTAAAACATGCCTTACTAATCTAGGTCGCGTGTCGGTGCCACACATTATCACTACTTGACTTTTTACTATCAGACTGCTATTTGTTGAGGTGAGTTCATGGCCCCTACCTTTACTTGTTTTATATCTGTTTTGGGGGAGAATACATGGTCGTTTTTAATTAAACTCAATGACTGTCTTTTTGGAATATGCAAACTAGATTTGACTGTTTGGCTGAAATACTAGATTGTTTACTCGAATGCGTTATATGTATACATGACACACACATAGACCAGGTGTACTGGACAGGACCGGGCGTAACGGTCACATTATCGGGCGTAGCGGTCACATTACCGGGCGTAACGGTCACACTGCCAGGTGTACTGGTCACACTGCAGGTGTTAACTGGTCATTAAGTTAACGGCTTTGGCATGGCATGGCACGGTCTTAAAACGACTCTGTTATATATATATATCTACATTATATATAACAGGAGGCGTTACACGTAGATAATGCCACATAAGTCCACCTCATTGCCATGTAATTGTGATTTAAAGCCATGTCATCACATTATGTCCACCTAAGCATACTTTGAATGGATTAAAATTTCGGAATTAATTATGTTCAAAAATGTTAACAAACATGATAACCACTAAACCAACACATCTTTTGGTTTATATCTTGCAAGTCCAAATCTATAAACCTTAACTAATTTTAGAGTAAAATTTGTTAAATTAAAAAGAACAAAAAACCTACACATGCCTGTCATTCATATTAGTAATAGATCTCTCTCTTTCTTCTAAAACCTTTTTAGGGTTTTAACAATTGCTGACATTAGTGATTCAAATGGACAAGATCATTCGGTATATATATCCTTTTCAATTCCTTTCTTAATTACAACTTTTTATTTGATTTTATATTACAAATTTTCAAATATGATTTAAAACCCTAAATTGTTTTCATCCTCCATCCTTTCCAAAATCCTAGAACGATGGAAAATCATTCAAATGAGTCTTTTTTGCATTTAATGAACATGAAGAGTTTCGGGTGGCTCTTTACAGCAATATCAACATGCATAATCTTTTTTGCAGATACAGTGAGTACACAGTTTCGGATATCCAACTAAACCCGCCAAAAGATCAGTTTCCATGAACTCTGAAAACAAGATGTAAGTTATTTCTCATGAGGTTATTCATATATTCGTTGTTTTTTAAGTTATTGATTAATTGTTTCGTTGTTTCACATCACTTTAATCACTTATGTTTAACATATTAGTTTGTTTGGTACTTTCTTAATATCATTCATTCATCTTTACAATCGACCTAAACCACAGGTACGTTGATATTCAGAACTAATATATATATATCAGCCGTGATTACAACTCAAAAAAACAGTTCATGATACTATATATATATATATATATATATATATATATATATATATATATATATATATATATATATATATATATATATATATATATATATATAGTACGGTGGATAGGATGGCGATGAATCATTGTACGGTGGATTATATGTTTGCAACAGCCGTGAACGATTTTGATGGTTGTATGGCAGGTGCTATCTGATGTTCTTTTAGCGGGAATGATTAGCCTGATGAATCTTTGATTCGAAATCATTATGGTAGCAGCAGGGATGCAATCAGTTGAAACATCTGAAATTAGTATCCCAAACGATCATTCAGCGAGGTTCGGCCATCACCTGATTGACCTGATACAATAGACGTAACATATTAATAGCAATTAACTTATAACCATGAACAGATGTTACATAAAATTAGGTAACATAAACCACCAAAGTAGCTTATAAATGGGTTGATTTTGGATATGTTTTGCTTTCTGAAGGCGAACAAGTAAAACTAAAACGAATAACTTGAAGGACTAATCAAATGAGTTGGACAAGTCGAAAGGCGTATTTACTATGCATAATAACCTCTGTTATTCAGAAAGTGTAATTGAGGAAGAAGCAGATGAGTTTGTAAACTATAAAGATAGAAAGGAGGCGTTGGTGAAAAAAGAGGGCACAGAGATGGATGTGGACGTAGGGCTCGAAAATGAAGCACCGGGTCTGATTATAAGAAAGAGAAAGCAGGTTGAGGAGACAGATAAGGTTAAACCTGGAAATTCAGATTCAGTTGAGTCATCTTCTGCAGGAGTTGACATTGTTGCAGAAGATGCTGTAGCATTGTTGTTGAGACACTCTAGAGGAGTTCAAGCAATGGCTGATGAAGTGATATAGTTGTCAAGATAGGAGTTATTTGTATTTGCTTGCTATGGGTTGGAACATTGTTTATCAGTTTAGGAAGGCGCAGAATGAGATTGATAATTATTTTGAAGTTTATTCCGCTTATTACGCTTGTGGATAATGCTCGAGTCAGGGTAGGAATCTCATCTTGCTCCATTGTCTTTCGTTTTTTAGTTATTAGTTTACTTATTTATGCTCATAAATCCCATCTAAGTTTAAAAAAGAAAATGGATCTATGCTAATTACTCATGAAGAAAAACGGCTTTCAGTCTTTCAGATGCCATTTCAAAAAAAGTCAACCTGGTCAAAAGTTATGTATAAGTGAGCTCAGGTCATGTCACATTGTATTAAAAGTTTGAAACTTGTGAACGTTGGTTACCTTAAACTATGATTCTCGAAACTTCGATGGGATTTTTCTGGCATAAAAAGTTGGCTATCTAAAATAGAAATCAGATCGTATTTGTTCACCTTTTGTACATTTATCCTGTTTGCTTATTGTACCAACTGCGGTCTGACTAAATTTGTAAAACGGGGGTATGCATCACTGTGATGTTCTCCGTATTCTGTATTTCCGCTTTCTTATAAAATTTTACACTTTAATTACCAAACGCCCCAACATGCATATGAAACCGAATGAGTGTGCACCAAAAATGATCATCTCCAGCCTCCAGGATCAGTGGGTACAATTTATTTAACAGTGGTACAAGGTAAATTCTGCTATCAGTTGTTCAAGGTAAATTATGTCAAATATCCGGGTACAATAATGTATGTTACAGTTAGATTTGATGGTTCAATTCAGATAGGTCACCAGCTGTCTGCAGTTAAAAATATGGTTGCTGTGACTGCTGCATGTTTTCAGTTTTGTTAAAGTCAGTGTGATTTGAGAGTTTAATATGGTATTCATAAGGGTGTGCAGTAAAGGCTGGTATGGGGCAGAGTATGTTGTTAGTGGGCGACAATATGATGTGCCTCTTTTGTCCTTCTGCTGTACCCCTTTGATCGTTAATAAGGCCAGAGGTTCAAAGTTTGTGTGCTATCTGTCTTAAGCTGGTGTTTGGTACAGTGGGGTCTGCAATTTTTTTGATCATCTGGTGTTTGGTACAGTGTGGTCTGCAAGTTTTTCTGGCTGACAGTTATGTATGCAGTTCAGATACTAGGATGCCACATAAATGTGTTAAGAGTGGTGGTGAAGCTTTGGCTATGGTTCTCGCTCGGGTTCGGATTGGTCGATTTGTATTTGGGTTTTAGTTTTCTTGTTGGCCTCCTTCTCCAAACGAACCATTATTAGATTGTTGTAAGATCTTGATCCCAATATGTTTTATTTTCTTTTGTGATGTTAACTGTCAATTTGATTTTTTATATAGTTGGTGGCAAATTGCCGTAGTCGATATAGTACATAACCATGTTTATGTTACTTATCGAGCTGAATCTGTCAAATTAAAATGTTGGTAGTTCTTAAGAGTTAGTGGTGTGTTGCTTGTATTTTTGAGTCAGTATATAAAAGAAGACAAAAATTTTGACCGATCGCATATAAAATTCTTGGGAACAAAATTGTTGTTAGTGTTGTATGTGTGGCATAAATAAATAATCTCATCATTTAAAACATGGGTGTTGGCCTGAATGGAAGCGCTTATTGATGACCTTGGTTAATTCTATTCGGCTTATTTTGGTTAAGATTAGAGCTTGTTCAAAAGATGTGTCGAGTTGGTTTTGATTGTGGGTCGAAACCCACTGTGGTGGAACCACGGTGGTATATAATTTGTTGGTTGGTTTTGATAAGTTAAAATGGTTTCAAATTGTTTTTCTCTTTTCTTTGCCCCTTCTGCCGCTTCCCAATACATTCGAGTTTACAAAATTACCCATGTCCTTTAATATCCTTTATATCAGAAAGTTCGTAATTAAAGACCACCTGAACCACTAAACTTTGTTATTACTACGTTTTATAATCGGTACCCTGAAACCTTTGGTTATAACAAGAGCAACAATTATATTAAGGTAGTACAGTAATAGTTAACATACATTATGTTTTTCATCATGTGTCATATATACATGAAAAGTTATGAAACAAATCGTAAGGTATAGTGATGAAATTACATTTCATGGGCCAAACACGAGCTGGACAGATGACTACCTAGTTATATAAGGCAATAAGGATATGTTTGTTTTGGTTTCGACCCAATGGAAGACACCCACATAGTTGTGAGTAACTTGATTTATAAGAGTTAAAGATATTTTTGGGTTTCATCGTAAATAAGCATCTTTAGCAATCACAAACACCTTAGTTAATTTGCGCGTTCGGTGACTTCTCATTATCCATGTAAAGTAATGACTCATGAAAAGTTAGATTGTGGTTTCATGACTCATTACGACATAAATGACTCGTCACGTATTAGACTTACTAAACCATTACATATTGTGGAAACTAAATATTTACTGGTAAGGTAAAACTATAAATTTTTTTATATACTAAATGTTACTAAACGTAAACTACAGGTTTTACTCATTTGGAACCTGCTAAATCAAAACTCAACTATATACAAATATATAAGTTTTAAACTTAATTTGGAACTTAACGAGATAACAAATGGTTTGGAAAATATTAAGTGTAAATTTCAATACTTGAAATTTTGGGAAACAAGTGGGTCATGCCCAATTTTCGTTAAAAATCTATACTTAGTGAATTATATACAAAACCCGACTAAAAGACAAAAATGATTTATTTTCTATACATCTACCTATTATTTCATAAACTATCTTTTTCCGCTAGTTAACTATATATATAACACTTAACAAAATTTATTCATTCTACTATAAACTGATAACATTTCTACATTTATCCGACGACGTCTAATATTTATTTTTGTGATGACATTCCGTACATCGTCTTTCAGTTACAGTCGAATCGGATGTAATGCCCCGTGCCCGCTTATACTAAAAACTTTGAGTTTTGACGCGGAAACGTTTGACTAAAACGGGTTCATACAAATTCTTCATTTAATAACCAGAACCTATAACATTTAACCCTTTAAAATACTTGCAAGAACATATATTCGAAAACCCTTCAACACATTTCACATAAAACTTTATAACATAACCAGACAATCCTTTTGACCAACGATACGCCGCATCCCTTTTGAGGGATACGCCGTATCAGACCATGCGCCGTATCCATCTAAAGTGATACGCCGCATCACCTTAAACTTCTGATATGCCACATCTATTATATTAGATACGCCGCATCGACCAATTTAGACAGAACATCAGCAGGAAAACCTGCATATACTCAACTCTTACCCACAAACCATTTTAACCTCAATACAACATTATAACTTATGCCAACCACTCATTTAGCATTCAAAACCATAACCAACTGTAATACACGGCAATTGACCCGTTCACAACCCAAGATGGGTAATTTCATACATAAACCAAACACCCCTTTAAACTTTACTCAAAACACATAAAACATGCTTAGACCCATCAAATGACTATCAAATCGCTACTCAACACTTGACATACAAATTGACACTTATTTACTCGTTACAAGACATCACTTGACTCACGGGGGTACAAACTTATACACTTGAGCTCGGTATCTACCTAGGCTCTACCTTCTTACCAAATCTACCCATATTGCATAACCGTGCCATAACCCGAATATCCAATTCCTTATCTCACATATCCAAGCCATCCTTAATAACACGCCAACCTACAAAACGGTTAAACATCTAAACCGTAAGCACAAAGGCTTAGTAAGAAAAACGACCATAACATACCATTATACTTCAATCCACACATAAGCATCACATACATTAAACACTTACTTACGGGCTTACTACTCCAATCCTCATTTACACATAACATCATTTCATCACATCAACCATGTTCATCACATCACATAAGCATAACTCAAATCCATACCACTAATCATCCAACATACATAACACATATATGTTAGAAATTCATATAACACATGTCATCATCATTTTACTTACCTTAGCTCCACGCTAAGCACATAATCAATATCATCATCATCATTATCATCACATCATCATCATCCTCATAAGCATCCTAAAACACATAATCATACATAACATATAATACATAATCATTAACTATAATCATGGTTAATACAACCATAACTAACCTCTAAACACTTCTAATCATCATATAATCATATATTGATTATATGATACTCAATCCCATCATTTACTAACTTAAACCCATTATAAACTCATCACATAATTATCATTACCTCTTAATTATCTTAAAACACCATTTACCCTTTAATCCCAAGTTAGGGTTCATAAACCCTAACTTCTTAATCATCAATTAAACACTAATAAAGCATCAATACTTACTTGATAAACATGCTAGGAACAAGCTATAGACTTCACCCTTGAATTATCACTATTAAACCATCATCATCTCATCATCTTTCCCTCTCTTTCTCTTTTGGTTCGACACCCACAGAAAACACACTCTCTTTTACAGGAGAGTGTGGAAACTTATAGATAAATGGGGAAGTTTCTAGCTACAAGGGCAATTCTGTCAATTCTGCTTATTTAAGGTCGATGCGCCGCATCTATCTGCATAGATACGCCGCATCCATGCTACCCCTTATATACGCCGTATCTCCTTCTCTAATACGGCGCATGGACTATAACAAGTCGGTTCTACTTTCCATTCTACCATACGCCGCATGCAACTTCCTAGATGCGCCGCATCTAGGCTATAACAGACTAACACTTAACACTATAACCATTTGCCCTTAGACAACCACATACTCTTAGTCAAACATACTTAGGCTCGGGTCAACTTCATCTAGGGTGGGGTCCCACTACCCGGGAAACGGGTCTAACAATTCTACCCCCCTTATTTAGATTTCGTCCCCGAAATCTCTCGTCCATTTCTAACCAAAACTTAGTTTCACCTTATCTTCATTTTTAGCACTTTCCATTCTTCTTCCCTTCTTCGTTTGCACGATCTACGTGATCTTGCAATTCAAAGTCCACTATACATACATCATACCCCTAGCTCATAACTTAACTTATCAATTCTTTCATTTCTTTTTAGTCTTTATGTCACCCAAGACATAATCATTGCCTCTAATACACGCCATTTAACACTCCTACGTCTATCACATACCTTTCCAACTAGCCCCATTTAACTTTCTCGTCAACGACTATTTGTCACTTGAACATTGCATACCCTTTATCACTTCTTATAAGTCGGTTATTCGTTAACTTTCTACTTTTATCGCAACCTTACCACTAACTTATTGACATTTTATTATACGTTACATTCGCCTTTACTTTTCTTCTCGAACTTTATAGAGCTTTTAATCCATATTAGCGTTTATTGGCATTCATTATCCCACATTTTCCTTTAGTTCATATTGCAACAAGCATATCGTTTCAAACTTTAATCGTTTTAACTCACACTTAAACACCTAAGTCCTATACTTCACTTAACATTTCCCACCTAGGGTCGTCATTCAATTCATTGTCTATCCACCTATCTTAGCTCCTTAAGACTTCTAATCATCCTAGACTCCTTCTTCTACTTTTCCACTCTACTCATGCCATGTCGGGAACACATAAGCCCACTCATTTGTACTTCCTCATTTACATGGAGAGGCGTCCCAAACGATGTAAATCAAGAAATACAAACTCATGGTTTGGTGATTTACGACTTCTTTATTCAAATGAAAAGGCGTCCCAATCCATTTAACTAAAGAACCCATAAACCATCCTACTTATACACTTCCGACATAACACTCGCATTATTATTATTTCACGTTTTAACCTTTCATTTTCATTTTCATTCCATTTATTATTTAAACTTTTCATTTCCTGGCTTGGATCCACTTTACTTTAACATTTTTCCCCGGAGGGAATATTACACATGCCAAGGATGTAGGCAATCTTTGCCGGTGAAGGCAATACATTTTATCCCGGAGGATCTTTAACACATCCCGAAAGATTCCTTAACATTCCTTTACTTGGTCATCCCGATGGATACCACATTTAACATTCATCCCGAAGGATCATTAACATTCATCACTTTACCACTTTCACATTTTAACATCGGATCCAAGCCATTAACATTTTACATACATCATTACATTCGTTTATTATAGTAATTACCGGTAATCGCCTTAGCAGTAATATGATAATTTCAGAACAACGCCTTTATCTCATACACACTCCTTACATTCTTAATCTGCTTTAGTTATTTTCACATTCTTGCTTTACTCTTTTAGTCCACCCGACTCTTTCTACTTTTAAACCTTGCATAAGTTAACTTATATTCGTTCATTGGTACCATTCGTTCTTCTTTCGCGTTTTAGTTACTCACACATTTTCTACATCGTTACACTTTTCACTCTAGCTTACATTCTTTACCCCGTGCTAGCCATTTCCATCTTTTTACATCACACGTTAGTATACTCAACTCTTTTACATAAGGACTTTACACATGTCGTCAATTGCAATACTTGCATTCATTATTAATAATTACAGCTAATCGCCTTAGCCGTAATATAATGATTTTAAGACAATACCTTAACCTCATGCATACTCATTTCGTTCTTGTTCTTATACCTTGACTTATCTTATCTTAGTTATTTATGCATTTAAGCAATATCATTCAATTTCAACAATTACGTTCTATCATATCATTCATCCTCGTTATGCAATTTCATTCATACCTAGATTCTCGTACCTTACTTACCCTTAGCCCGTCTCTATACTACCTTAACGTCATTCATTAGGCGTGTATATGTATAACAAGACCATATATTGGCTGTTAACATCTTACGGGTCATAATCATTACATGCCGTCATTCATTAATCTCATTCTTTACCTTTCGTACCATCCAACCCTACTTCATTAGTTCCTTAGCTTATCTTATCTTTTCACGTTATAGTTTAGCACATTTATAATGTTTCATACTTTAAACATCAACATTTAGATTTACTTATTAGCCCATCTCTAATACCGAATACCATTCATATTCTCATTTCATTACCGTTTTCAAACATACGTTCATATAATCACCGACACCAACCAAGGTGCATGGTTAACTAATCATTTAAATGCCTCAAGTCTTCCATATACTTTTATCACATACATAATAACACATAAAACACATTCATCAAACTTACTAACTTAAGTTCACATGGCACATAACACATTTCTCCTTCTAGCTTAACATTTACTTTCCGTATTCTTCCACCTACGTCCAACATTTCTACGAGTGGTTTAAGTCTAGGCAACCTAAAGGAAACCTAATTCACTTAAACCGAAGCTCTAATACCAATTTGTAACGCCCCGTGCCCGCTTATACTAAAAACTTTGACTTTTGACGCGGAAACGTTTGACTAAAACGGGTTCATACAAATTCTTCATTTAATAACCAGAACCTATAACATTTAACCCTTTAAAATACTTGCAAGAACATATATTCGAAAACCCTTCAACACATTTCACATAAAACTTTATAACATAACCAGACAATCCTTCTGACCAACGATACGCCGCATCCCTTTTGAGGGATACGCCGTATCAGACCATGCGCCGTATCCATCTAAAGTGATACGCCGCATCACCTTAAACTTCTGATACGCCGCATCTATTATATTAGATACGCCGCATCGACCAATTTAGACAGAACATCAGCAGGAAAACCTGCATATACTCAACTCTTACCCACAAACCATTTTAACCTCAATACAACATTATAACTTATGCCAACCACTCATTTAGCATTCAAAACCATAACCAACTGTAATACACGGCAATTGACCCGTTCACAACCCAAGATGGGTAATTTCATACATAAACCAAACACCCCTTTAAACTTTACTCAAAACACATAAAACATGCTTAGACCCATCAAATGACTATCAAATCGCTACTCAACACTTGACATACAATTTGACACTTATTTACTCGTTACAAGACATCACTTGACTCACGGGGGTACAAACTTATACACTTGAGCTCGGTATCTACCTAGGCTCTACCTTCTTACCAAATCTACCCATATTGCATAACCGTGCCATAACCCGAATATCCAATTCCTTATCTCACATATCCAAGCCATCCTTAATAACACGCCAACCTACAAAACGGTTAAACATCTAAACCGTAAGCACAAAGGCTTAGTAAGAAAAACGACCATAACATACCATTATACTTCAATCCACACATAAGCATCACATACATTAAACACTTACTTACGGGCTTACTACTCCAATCCTCATTTACACATAACATCATTTCATCACATCAACCATGTTCATCACATCACATAAGCATAACTCAAATCCATACCACTAATCATCCAACATACATAACACATATATGTTAGAAATTCATATAACACATGTCATCATCATTTTACTTACCTTAGCTCCACGCTAAGCACATAATCAATATCATCATCATCATTATCATCACATCATCATCATCCTCATAAGCATCCTAAAACACATAATCATACATAACATATAATACATAATCATTAACTATAATCATGGTTAATACAACCATAACTAACCTCTAAATACTTCTAATCATCATATAATCATATATTGATTATATGATACTCAATCCCATCATTTACTAACTTAAACCCATTATAAACTCATCACATAATTATCATTACCTCTTAATTATCTTAAAACACCATTTACCCTTTAATCCCAAGTTAGGGTTCATAAACCCTAACTTCTTAATCATCAATTAAACACTAATAAAGCATCAATACTTACTTGATAAACATGCTAGGAACAAGCTATAGACTTCACCCTTGAATTATCACTATTAAACCATCATCATCTCATCATCTTTCCCTCTCTTTCTCTTTTGGTTCGACACCCACAGAAAACACACTCTCTTTTACAGGAGAGTGTGGAAACTTATAGATAAATGGGGAAGTTTCTAGCTACAAGGGCAATTCTGTCAATTCTGCTTATTTAAGGTCGATGCGCCGCATCTATCTGCATAGATACGCCGCATCCATGCTACCCCTTATATACGCCGTATCTCCTTCTCTAATACGGCGCATGGACTATAACAAGTCGGTTCTACTTTCCATTCTACCATATGCCGCATGCAACTTCCTAGATGCGCCGCATCTAGGCTATAACAGACTAACACTTAACACTATAACCATTTGCCCTTAGACAACCACATACTCTTAGTCAAACATACTTAGGCTCGGGTCAACTTCATCTAGGGTGGGGTCCCACTACCTGGGAAACGGGTCTAACATCGGAGACCTATTTGCCTTTGCTACTTTTGTTATATACTTATATACTTACGCACTTCCAAGAGCCAATCCTTACCAACTATTATAAAATGATTTATAATTTAATGCTGTCACACAAGCAATAATAACACAACACTTTAAAACTTTTGAGCTTAATTTAATCTCGTTGAGTCTTAAACTTTAACTATGAACTAAAACATGTCTTACTAATCTAGGTCGCGTGTCGGTGCTGCACATTATCACTACTTGACTTTTTACTATCAGACTGCTATTTGCTGAGGTGAGTTCATGGCCCCTGCCTTTACTTGTTTTATGACTGTTTTGGGGGAGAATACTTGCTCGTTTTTTATTAAACTCAATGACTGTTTATTTAGAATATGCAAACTAGATTTGACTTTTTGGCTGAAATACTAGATTGTTTACTCGCATGCGTTATATGTATACATGACACACACATAGACCAGGTGTACTGGACAGGACCGGGCGTAAAGGTCACATTACCGGGCGTAACGGTCACACTGCCAGGTGTACTGGTCATTACGAATGTACCGATTGACCAAATATTATAAACTAGTGTTCCATATTTGCGAATTTTTAAACCTATGAACTCACCAACCACGTGTTGACACTTTAGCATGTATTTTCGGGTGTCAAGTGATAGCATACTATTGGAGGCTTTAGCATGGCATGGCACGGTCATAGACGACTCTGATATATATATATATATATATATATATATATATATATATATATATATATATATATATATGTTGGGACCGCTTTACTATTATGGGCCCGTATTCCGCACTGTATTTTGAATAATTTAAACTTAATGTAATGAAATTTTCTTCTAAACGGTTGAGGTAAAACCGTTCTTTGTACCTAGTGTTGTGATACCAATTTAGTAGCACCCAAACATGTATGCTTCCACTAAATCAGATTTTGGGGGTGTTACAGTCATGTGCTGTGTGACAGAGGGCATTCATTGATATGTTGGTACTGTATGTCTCCACTGTTGTGTTGGCCCCTCCATCATGTTCAAACAACATGACATTATATTCCTCCCCCGGGACAACCTGAGTAAACGCCATCCACTGACCAGGGCTCATATTCAAGTCTTGAACCAGTCTCAACCAACCAAACCCAAACAGGAAGGAGTGGACGTATCGATCATAGAGATGTTCACTTTCCACCCTAAAATTGTACTCAGTCGTGTTAGTGGTAACCACGACTGAGTCAATAGGGGTTGGACCATTAAGATATTTCAGAAAATCTTCTGGCAACAACTGCATAAGCAGAGATGTGTCTGTCACTGGCACTAAACATCTCCAAAACTGAGCACTTTCGGGTTCATAATTATGAAACTCCTCCCCATCCTCACTGTAGAAAGTTACATAAAACACATCCTCACCCTCTTCTATAAAATTTATGTAAGCAACATCCGAACAGGTGATGTTGTGCATGACAAAATCATTCCACCTTGCTCCCTCAACAACACACACTAATTCTGAGACTCTTCTTAAACTAACTCTTTATCTAATCCCCGTACAGTTAACTAAGTAAATATAACGATTCCCATGATAGGAACCTCCTAACACGTAATCATTATGCAGTTCCTGTGTATCAAAATTAATTTTTAAGCATTGTCAATTTCTTAAAACTAGTTTCTTAGAGAAATAACAGTTAATTCATATATGGTGTTAACTTACAAACTCATCCAAAACATGTTCAGGATTGTCCACAGCGCAAACAAATTGATTCCCATACATATTTACTGCATTAACGATTAAGACTAACACAAATAACGTTTGAATGAAGTAAAAATCAGTAAATATTGTTACCTGGTATGTGTGTTGTTTGATTTTGCACGCCTTGCAAGTTCTGATGGTATGTGTTTGTGGGTGTGTGATTTGATCGGATTAAATAAGATAGAATGTGTTTGTGTGTGTGATTTGATACTGTTAATGTGTTATACACGACTTAGGTTATTTGCAAAAAATGTCCTCGTCGATATTCGTGCCTGAGGGTAGCTGAAGGGTGTTAAAGACGGGAAAAAGTGGATTGACGAAATTACCCTCACGTGCGTGGACTAACCTTGCTGGATTTCCTAACGAGCGTTAGCCAGAAAACTGAATTTGCAACTACAGTAACTCTTAACAGACCATTCTTGCAGAAAACTGAAAGTTCAAAGACAATATTTGCAGTTTTTTTTCGAGCACATCTTTCGCAATTTTGGCAAAATTCAGGGACATTTTTTGCAGTTTACTATAAAAAAAATAGTGCATGATTTTTTTAAAAGTTGTGCAAGACCTTCTCAAAAATTATATTTTTGTCATGTGTGATGGACAAGTGAGATAAGGCCAAATGGAATATATAGTTTGTGAAATGCCGATCATGAAATAATAGAACATTTAGAGTAAATAAGCGCGAAGGATTATTCTTAGAGACAGAGACAAAAATTAGCAATAAAAAGGCCAATATTTTTTTTCTCAAACTAACAAAATAATTTAACTAAAACTTTAAATGGTAGGTTTTAATGATCACACCTGAGTTACAAACTTAAAATTTTGATAAGAAAAATATTGAAAACTAATAAAAAAATATTAAATGAAAACCTTATGCATGAAACGGTGTTAATGTTGGGGGGTTAATTTCTTTTGTCGTTTAAGGGGGGGGGGGGAGGTTATTTGCCTATAGTTGGGTTATAGGCTTAAATTTTATAAGATAAATATCAAAGTGATTGGGCATGTTGGAAGGGTCGAGCACCCCTTTGACTCCCCCACGTCCCTGATTATCCTTCGTCACGGGAAATAGCTAAATGTCGCTAAGGTGCATTGAACGAAAGGACTAAGAATAATGTTCAAAGACGTTGTTCACCTAGAGAACAGGGTGGGGACTGTACCTTCTTGAGGATTTTCACTAACGAGCTAATGGACTAGGTAATAACATGACTTGATAAGACAGTTGGGCCAATGATAATGGTAAGGTTGCCCCCCCCCCCAATCGAATTGGTGACCGCGTTCCTTCCCTTAGCCCAACCGAATTAGTGATCGGCCACCCCCAACCTTTTCAAAGATATGGTTGGCCTGCCAACCAAAAGTTTAAATTATTTTGTATGTGTATTATTTTTTTAATTTGTTTTTGTGGGGTATATTTTTGGTTGTGCTTGCGATTGCTTTATTAGCAAATTGTAGTTGAGTGTAGTTTTAGAGAGAAAAAGCTGATGTAACACTGATGTGACAGGAGGTGACCACAATATTTATGGTTGTCATTAGCATTGGCCTTAATTCATATAAATTTTTGTAGGAAAAGGTTATAGGTAGAAAAGGCATACGTGACAGATCCTATATGGGTTAAACTCGTTGTCGTGTATACCAAACCTAATCTACTATATATATCATAGGGGGAATATTAACAAGTGTTTGGACTTATGTAAATCCCTAAGTATTGTACGTGAAGGTAATTTATTGATGACAACATCCAATAGCATATAGAAAAAAGTCAGTTAGAAAAAAGGGGTAATCGATCACCTGACTTTTATCACCCTTAAAGAGCTATATGTGTTTAAGAAAAATGATTAACACAACTTCAAGAGCTATATGTACGTGTTTAAGACATTCTTCATAATAAGGCCGGTCCCAACGCAAAGCGTGGGAGGTTGGCAAGGGATGATTTTATGCGGCAAAGTCATGGGGTCATGCCGACAAGACAAAATCATGAAACGAAAGGTGAACTTTTCACCACTCACACTCCGTGCCATTGTGGGCCCCTCTAGTGTTTTTATTATTTGTTTTTTAGTTGGTGAGTGTGTGTGAGATATTTAGTAAGGTATTTTAATAAATAAGAAAATGTGTTGAAAGGTGAAGTAGTGTCAGATGGATAGGAGTGATAAGTGAGAGGGTGGTGAAATAGATAGAAAGTTGATGTGACGTTGATGTGGAAAGTGAAGTACGGGTGAGCATCGGGTCAAACCCGACCCGACCAAAACCGACCAGTCCCGAAAACCGAAAAAGGAAAAACGCAAACCGAGAAATAGATATCAAAACCGAAACCGAACCGAATAACTCGGTTCGGGTCGGTTTTTGGGTTTCGAACCGAAAAAACCGAATCTACCCGAAACCGAACCGTAACAAAAAAAACCAAAATAAATATACAAAACCTAAACCGAACCAAAAAAGGTCAGTTCGATTCGGTTTTGGTCGGTTTGTCGGTTTGGGTTGGTTTTCGGTGGATTTGCTCAGCCCTAAAGTGAAATAGTGTGAAAGTTGGGAGTAGTCTAACCACCAACTTTCCAAGGGTTAATAGACAAATAAGTTACTAAATTTTGGGAAAATGTTCGCCTAAGTTACTATAGTTTAAAACGTTATAAACAAGTTACTCAACTTTTTCTCACCGGTTACATAAGTTACTGTCTTAGTTTAACCCTTTACTACCGGTTAAATTACTACATGGCACTGATGTATTATGGGTTAATAGACATATAAGTTACTAAAGTTTGAAAAAATGTTCACATAAGTTACTAAAGTTTGGGGCAATGTTCACTTAAGTTACTATAGTTAAAATGGATAATGGGTTTGCATTCCCGTTCACTAATGTCTAATTATGGATTATATTCCCTTATAGACGAGGATCTTCATGCCATCTAGGGGTGTGCACAGTTCAGTTTGGGTCGGTTTTTTGCTAAAACCGAAACCGAACCGAAATATTCGGTTTTTACAAAGCCTAAAACCGAAACCGATCGGTTTTTGGAGGTTCGGTTTTTTTCGGTTTATTATCGGTTTCGGTTTTTTGGGTTTAAAACGTAAAAAACGTATAAAAACGTAGAAAACTTACAAAAACGTACAAAAACATATAAAAACGTAGAAAACTTACAAAAATATACAAAAACGTATAAAACGTACACAAACGTACGGAAACGTATAAAATGGATATACATCGGATGAAAACATATAAACAAAAAATTTTGAAAATAATTACAAACGGCCGTTCGCTGCAAGATTTTGCAATATAAGGGATAAAACGTGCATCTATGGATAAACGAGCCGAGCTCGAGCTTTGGCAGGCTCGGGCTCGGCTCGGCTCGTTTCTACCCATGATTTTCGTTAGTTGGTTATGTATAATGAATCACTTCAGTTAGTACATCTATGGATTTTACCGTGTTTTATTCTGTATCATAGTTATTACAAAACCGACTTTTAGAAAAATAAAACATGTGAACTTGAGTAACTTATATGACAGTTTTGAAACTTTAGTAACTTAGGCGAACTTTTTATCAAACTTTAGTAACTTCTTTCAGGTGGAATATGTTTCAAGCTGGGATACCGGTTGCCCACCTTGGGAGTAACCCCAGTGTAACATTTTTGAAACTTTAGTAACCTAGTTGATAAACCCGTGAACTTAAGTAACTTGTTTGTAACGTTTTAAACTATAGTAACTTATGCGAACATTTTCGGAAATTTTAGTAACCTTTTTGTCTATTAACCCACTTTCCAATGTACGATGTTCTTTTTGTATTAAACATAGCTTTTATTACTATATTTAATATTTTTAAGAAAATGAAAAACGGAAAGTAACACACAAGTCAAAAAAAAGAACTTCCGAGTCTCTTATCCAAAGTACCAACGTGTTTTGTCCCATCATATAAAGTAACATGTTGTTAACGATTTATGAGCATATTTTGCGGGGATTCCAGCAAGGTTTTTATGGTTTCACGAGTTTAAAACAACTGTCACTCCCATATAAGCCAAACTGAGTTTTGTTACACGTTGTTTTTCTTAATCTTACACTTTTATAAAGCATTTACATTATAAATTACCTTGAAATTTTAAAGAAGTATCACATACACAGTACAAACATACGTTGCCAATGTAAATGAATATTTTTTTGGAAGGCGACTTTTAATTTTTTGGGTTGGAGTCGTACCTGTCACATCGGCAGGACTTCATCCACCACATACCCAGACTATGTTGTCTGAACCGGGTCCACGCTGGTGTATTGGGGACTATTAACGGCTTCCTCCCGGAAACCGTACCGCCTCCACATGAGTTTTTCTCGCTGGAGTAACGGCAGGATGAAAACCGGGAGCGGCTCGGATTTGAAACCTGCGCAACATTGGCTCACAGGCTCTTTCTCTTCATAGATGAAAATTTTAATACGTGTCAAAATAATAAATTCAGTCAAGTTTAATTGTAACGATATGTTAAATTAGATAATTAAAAATAGGAATTTACAACGGATGCCCACCGAGCACATTATAAAATGTTAAAAATTCATTTAATGTGTAGTTAATATACTTAAAACTTTTTTTTTTTGGATCAAAAATGCATTTAATAAAAATTAATTAAACTTTTAAATTAGTATAATTAAACATGATTTTTCGCTTAATACACTCAAACTTTTCACTCATTTACATTTAAAAAAATGTCCAATGGGCACTCGTTAGCAAATGCTTTAAAAAATATATAATAACAATTTAGTTCCAGTTATAAAATAATTTTATGCACCTTTTGTAGTATAAAATTAATCATTTAGAGTGAGAGATTAATTTGCGATGATTAAGGTTTGTTAACGTAGTGACAAGTATATGTTAGGATGAAATCAACGTCATTGAAAACAAAATAACCATATTACACACGTTTACTATTTTGTACTATTTTAATATATTTCTCTATCTCTCTGTGACAAACAACTATTAACGTGTTATTTTTCTTACTATCTATCACCACCAACCATCACCGCTTTCTCCTCTTTAATATTGTCGTATTACGCAAGCATCTTGCTAGTGTTTAAACATATCAAACTTTCACGTAGAGAAAGAACAACAGACACGTAAAATCAAGGTTTTCAAGATCGGGATCTACTTAGGATCGTTTTCTTTTTTGCAAGATCGTGATCGTAAAATCGGATCAGAATCCTAAGATCCTACTATAATGCTATTTTTTAATGATCTTTGTAATATTATTCAAATCTACAAATTATTATATATTATAAACATGAAATTATAAGAATATTTTATGAAAATGTTGTTCTAAATTATCAATATGAAATGTTTAAGAAGAATCACATGTTGTTTTCTAAATTATATAAAAACATAAACCATAATTTTGTAGTTTTTTAGTTTGTGGTTCGAGAAAAGTATGATCGGATCGGAGTATATCTTAAGATCCTATGGTCAAGATTGGGATCCTATAAGATCTTAAGCTTGTTAAGATCCTACGTAGGATCCGGATCGTTTTTGCTTTGTAAAATCATAAAATCGTAAGATCCTAAGATCAGGATCGAGATCTTAACAACTATGTGTAAAACATTATAGAAATGACCACTTTAATTTGGATTGGACAATTTAGGGTGCGTTTGGTTTGCATATTGGAATCACTATGAGTATGAGTCTGGGCATACATTACAGGAATGTGAATTTGTATGAACTATGAAGTTAGATAAGATTCCATACAGACTTTGTTTTTAGGGACGTATTTAGGATTAGAAGGACAAGGATAATGTTTATGAAGACCGGAAGTACCGTTGGAACTGTTGGTATTTTAGTGTAAAATAAATTAAGTTTAATATGCAAATAAGGGTCGACACTTATTTGGATATTAACGGGACTAACGGGGGTTCCAAAGGGGCGTAGCCCCCTTGGTGGGGGTTCGGGGGCAACGCCCCTGAGAGAAGTAGGGTCCAAGGGGCGGCAGCCCCTGGCTCGTTTCAGCTGCTAATGCTTGGTTCCTGCTGATAGTGCAGCGGTTCCTGCTGATGGTGCAACGGTTCCTGCTGCTAGTGCAGTTCCTGCTGCTAGTTGTTTTACGGTTAATGTAACTGTTTTGCAGTTTTAGACCCTAATAACCGACCCCATAAACTGTCTTATATATTCTCTAATTCAAATAGAGAAAGAAAAAGGCTGATCAACCATATTTTGATCACGTTTTACTGCAAACATACAATCATTCACAAACTTGAATCAATTAGATTTTATCCGGTCGTTAATTGGTATACACTCCAATTTAATTGATCTGAAAGCGTACTATTCGTGACTTCTAATTGCTATCAGGATACCAATCTCACCCCAATTACCACACATAAACAACAGGAACTGCTGGCCGCTATAGTCTTATTGCAAAACTTGCAAAAAGCCCTTCTTAAAACATCATTTTTCACCCTAACCGGATCAAAATGCTGTCAAATCAAAGCCCTCTCCTTATTTGTTTTTTTTTTTTTTATAAATTTCATACTCTTCTTCCTCTTCTTTATCACCATTTCTTTTTCTTTTGCTACTTTGAGCTTTTCGAGCTTGTGTTACAACAACTGAGGGTTCACCATCGTCACCCGAATCCGATTCAACAATATTCAATATTGGAGTTTCTTCGACAACTGTGTCATCACTCTACACAAAACTATTATATACCAATTAGATAAAATTTATAAGCTCACATTATATATCTTGTATCATGAACTAAACGTATCAATAATTTATGATATTTTTACTGTCACTAATGCTACTATTATATATGATTAATGAATTGAAGATCAGTTGTGAACACAAAAAGAACACAAGCGCATTATGACATTTTTTAGTCTACATTCAATTAGTAACACTATTATGACATTTTTTAATGTTAATGAAAAAAAAAAAAAAAAAAAAAAAACTTACATACCTCCATTTTTAGTGATGATGATGATTGAGATGAATTATGGATGCAAACTTTATGATTCTAATGATTGATGATATGTTAGGGTTTAATGATTGGGATGAATTATGCAGTGCAGTAGATTAGTTTTAACATAGGCAAAACTTAAACCCTATATATATATATATATATATATATATATATATATATATATATATATATATATATATATATATATATATATATATATATATATATATATATATATAATACGTACCTTAACTTAAAGTCAAGAAAAAAAAAACCTTTTGTATTTGGTACCGAATTAGTCACGTACCGTTTTTGAAAGGTACCGAATTTTTTTTGCCTTATTTCGTTGTACCGGTACCGTACCATATATCAGGAATCGGTACCGTTTCAGTACGGTACCGGTACGGATCCGGGATTCTGTTCGAAATGCTCATCCCTACATGGTATGGTGTATGACATATATTGAGGTTTCATTTCTATTATTGAAACATGATCTCGCTAACCAAACAAATGTTTGGAATTACTTATTCCTTCATGGTTATTCCGGTATATCAAACGCACCCTATTGTTTGAGTTATGCTAATTTATCTATTTTTTGTTTTATCACTAAACCTATTTTTTGTTTTATCAGACACTTATAACTTATTATTCCATTACAAGAAAATTTCATAGCGTTTACGTTCGTTTTTCTTTCTTACTTTATTCCCGTACTTATTTTTTTTAATAAAAAAACCCTCTAAAATCCCGTGGATTCCACGGGTCTATAAGCTAGTATATAATAAACAAAGACCTTTTTAAATCTCTTTCCCACCATTGGTTACATCACTAATTATGAAATTAATGATGTCACTAATGACACCACAAATGCTAATATGTCATTTGCCGCTCTGGGTATGTTTGACATGGAACGGTGTGGAGTTTTTAGAGGCCGTGAGCGGTGAGCAACAAGCATTTTGATTTTTGATGGTTGACAGAAGAGCGGTGAGTTGTGCTAATTTTTAGGAAAACTAATTTTTAAATGCTTGTTTAAGAAGCGTTGAGTGTTGAGTTGTGACTACTGCTCACAGCTAGCCGCTCAAAGCTACTCATCATTGCTACTTTTAACAAGCACAGTAAAGTGGTTTCAAATTTGAAATGCATTCATAAATTAAGGAGTAAACTGCAAAATGTCCCTAAACTTTGCGATTTTTGCGAAAAATGTCCTCATTTTTAAAAAAATTACGAGAAATGTCCCTAACGTTTTGGTTTTTTTCATGTTATGCCCTTGAACTGTTACTATAGTTGCAAAAACCCAATTTTGGCTAAGGCTCGTTACAAAAACCCGTTAGTTAGTCCTCACATGCGTTGCACGTGAGGGTATTTTCGTCACTTCATTATTCCCACCATCAAATCCACCTGACAGGTCCACTAGCACAGCTACCTTTGTGTTGAGGGACAATTTTTGCAACAAATTTTTTCTTCTTTCATTCTTATATAACACGATTAGTCAGCCATTATTGCACACCCACACTTACTATTACTACTCATCATCTGATTCATCCAAAAAAATGGTTCTTTGCGCTTGTTGTCTTTAAGCTGTGGTAAGTACATCCTGGACGAACAGAAACCCTGGTCGGCGATTCTATTCATGCCTGACAATCGTAAGTTTGACTCTTGATCAAAACAAAATAATGTTACATTTTACAAGTTGATGCTCGTTTCTGCTGCTAAAAATAAGTATCTTTAATTATCAAATTTGATTTGTGTTATTTGTTTATTAAGTAGGATTATGATTGTTTATGATTTGTGTTATTTGTTTGTTAAGTAGGATTATGATTTATGTTATTCATGTCATTATACAAGTCCATAAATGTGCTTTAAAAGTCAAACATAAACCTTTGGTTGGTCGTGGGTTGGATAGCTAACATTAGTAAAAGTTGTGCTCTGTGTGTTCAGTAAGGTTGGATGGCTAACATGAGTAGAAGTTGTGGTTTATTTTGTTTAGTAAGAATAGGTGGAGTAGAAGCAGTAACACTTTAGGTGAATTTGTGAATGAATCTTTAATCATCTGTTTTTAATTCAGTTTTGAGGATTTAGTTTATGTTTTGGGTTTTGAATGCCATGTTTGTTGTAATACTGGTGTTGTCAACCAGTTCACAAAAAAAAGGATCAAAACAAAATAAGTATCTTTAATTATCAAATTTGATTTGTGTTATTTGTTTATTAAGTAGGATTATGATTGTTTATGATTTGTGTTATTTGTTTGTTAAGTAGGATTATGATTTATGTTATTCATGTCATTATACAAGTCCATAAATGTGCTTTAAAAGTCAAACATAAACCTTTGGTTGGTCGTGGGTTGGATAGCTAACATTAGTAAAAGTTGTGCTCTGTGTGTTCAGTAAGGTTGGATGGCTAACATGAGTAGAAGTTGTGGTTTATTGTGTTTAGTAAGAATAGGTGGAGTAGAAGCAGTAACACTTTAGGTGAATTTGTGAATGAATCTTTAATCATCTGTTTTTAATTCAGTTTTGAGGATTTAGTTTATGTTTTGGGTTTTGAATGCCATGTTTGTTGTAATACTGGTGCTGTCAACCAGTTCACAAAAAAAAAGGATTGATGGAGTAGGAGTGTATCGGTTATGTGTTGATAATGAACCAAACACTTATGCACGTTCATATAGTGGCAATGAAGTAGTGGAACACTTATGGGCACTCACAGTCTCACTCATCTGCAAGTTTATCAGTGCAAAAGACTTCTCCACAAAGAAAACATATTAAGTTGATGCTCGTTTCTGCTGCTAATGCTTGGTTCCTGCTGATGGTTCCTGCTGATAGTGCAGCGGTTCCTGCTGATGGTGCAGCGGTTCCTGCTGCTAGTGCAGTTCCTGTTGCTAGTTGTTTTACGGTTAATGTAACTGTTTTGCAGTTTTAGACCCTAATAACCGACCCCATAAACTGTCTTATATATTCTCTAATTCAAATAGAGAAAGAAAAAGGCTGATCAACCATATTTTGATCACGTTTTACTGCAAACATACAATCATTCACAAACTTGAATCAATTAGATTTTATCCGGTCGTTAATTGGTATACACTCCAATTTAATCGATCTGAAAGCGTACTATTCGTGACTTCTAATTGCTATCAGGATACCAATCTCACCCCAATTACCACACATAAACAACAGGAACTGCTGGCCGCTATAGTCTTATTGCAAAACTTGCACAAAGCCCTTCTTAAAACATCATTTTTCACCCTAACCGGATCAAAATGTTGTCAAATCGAAGCCCTCTCCTTATTTGTTTTTTTTAATAAATTTCATACTCTTCTTCCTCTTCTTTATCACCATTTCTTTTTCTTTTGCTACTTTGAGCTTTTCGAGCTTGTGTTACAACAACTGAGGGTTCACCATCGTCACCCGAATCCGATTCAACAATATTCAATATTGGAGTTTCTTCGACAACTGTGTCATCACTCTACACAAAACTATTATATACCAATTAGATAAAATTTATAAGCTCACATTATATATCTTGTATCATGAACTAAACGTATCAATAATTTATGATATTTTTACTGTCACTAATGCTACTATTATATATGATTAATGAATTGAAGATCAGTTGTGAACACAAAAAGAACACAAGCGCATTATGACATTTTTTAGTCTACATTCAATTAGTAACACTATTATGACATTTTTTAATGTTAATGAATCAAAGAAAAAAAAAACTTACATACCTCCATTTTTAGTGATGATGATGTTTGAGATGAATTATGGATGCAAACTTTATGATTCTAATGATTGATGATATGTTAGGGTTTAATGATTGGGATGAATTATGCAGTGCAGTAGATTAGTTTTAACATAGGCAAAACTTAAACCCTATATATATATATTTTTTTACGTACCTTAACTTAAAGTCAAGAAAAAAAAACCTATTGTATTTGGTACCGAATCGGGATTTCCCTAATTAGTCACGTACCGTTTTTGAAAGGTACCGAATTTTTTTTGCCTTATTTCGTGGTACCGGTACCGTATATCGGGAATCGGTACCGTTTCAGTACGGTACCGGTACGGTTCCGGGATTCTGTTCGAAATGCTTATAGAAAGTCTCTAATACTTGTATAAAGCGGAATTTAAACACAAGTAAGAACACAAATAACTAAGAACGATTGATCCTCTATGGATCTTTTATTAATACTAAGAACTTATTTTTCTAAACTCGTACATCATACATAATAACGTGTTCCTTTTATAGATAAGGAACCCTAAATCCGTTTCACTAGAAACCCTAAACCGTTTCACAAGAAACGTATATATAAAAACTAATAGAAAATATGCTATATAATTTCCTAATAAAACTCGTGCATATCCAAACTAATAACAAAGTATGCTGAATATCTATATCAGCAGAAACCAACTCCGCAGAACCTCTACTTCCGCAGAAACAAGTCATCAGCAGAATCCAACACTTCAGCAGATTCCATCAGCAGTAACCATCAGTAGAATTCTTCCTTAGCAGAATTCCCAACAATCCTCCCCTAATCTTGAATTTGACAAGGTTAAGTTCAAGATTCTTGATAGATCTTTAATACTTCAGACAAAGAGGATTGAATTCGAACATCATCAGCAAAGAATCAAAAGAACCACATCTCTATGAATGGCAAAACTTTAAACTTCAGGTCTTTGCAGCAACAAATGACATAATGTACATCAAAACAATTTAGTTTCAGACTATTCTCATCACATCCAGGTGTGTAAACTCCTGTGAGAGGTGAATCATTGAAGATAATGGATTTGATGTCTCTTTACCAATAGCCATCACTACTGGAGTAGCCAAATGTTTAAGTTCGAAAACTATGGTACACTGATAACCATATGATTTTTAGCAAATCATCAGCTATAAACGGATTTGAGATGTCTTTACCTGTAGCCGTTTGCTCAGGACTAGCCAATTCTTTGGTTGCAACTGAACCTTGGTGAATTGAATACCAAATATGGATACCAAATGTCTTTACCACAAACCATACTTTTGTGGACTAGCCAATTCTTTGGATCCCAGAAAGGGTTACATCCATGGTGAATTGAGAACCATTTCAACTCTCAGAACTTAATCATGGGTGAGTTGAAGTACCCTATAGCTTTGAGCAAGCTATTACAACTATCAACAGATTTGATGTGTCTTTACCAAAGCTGTACCCTTTGGACTAGCCAACTCTTTGATGGACACAAGTCACATCTGGTGAGTTGATAATCATCAACAGAGTGATATACAACAAACCTGCAGAAAAGTTTGTACACAAATATACAAGATTTTTTTTTTTTTTTTTTTTTTTTTTTTTTTTTTTTTTTTTTTAACTAAGAAATAAGAATGAAAGAAGAAATAAATGAAAGAAAGAAAGATAATATACAAAAATAATACACAATACCAGAATCAAGTAGAAGCTTGGTGTTGCATAAGCTTGGACTTGATTAACCCAACCAATTGTGCAGCATGAGTCTCATCATTAGCCACTGGATCAGGAGGAACTTCCAATTTGGTTTTAAGCATACGTTTCAGCAGATTAAGAGACCAAGGATAATGCTGATCCGAAAACATACACACCCTAATGCCAGACTTTGTTTCAACAACATGCACATTAGGCATAGGGTAAAACCTCCAAGCATCAACCTCCCATGTGTGTGAATTCTCCCAAAGTGAGTAGCCTTTTCCATTAGGTGAGTGAGAATCAAACAGAACTTGCAGATCTCCCAATAAGTATAAACCAGCACCCTGTGGTGGATGAGAGGTATAATACTCAGTAACCATTCCATAGAGAGTATGCAAATCTTGCCTATCCACCAAGTGAAGTATTTCTTGCAAGAAAGTAAACTCCATATAGGATTGATCTTGCCTATAAATGGTGTTTATCTGCCCATCTGTCAATGTCCATTTGACCAACACATTGTATGAACCCTCAGGAAATGTCTCAGAAGAACCCACTTTAATAAAGGTTGAATCAGCAGCATTGAGATCTATATGCTTAGAAGAACTCCCCTTTGTAGACTTATGTGCTCTAGAAATCTGCTCTCTAGCTATCCTCACAGATCTTCTGATAGCAATTTGTCTGCTGTGAGCCATCCTTTTCTTTCTTCTCCCAGGTATATATATCCCCAACGGACGAACATTTTCAGATGCACCAGAAGCATCTTCAGCAGGAATGGAAGAAGAGGGAATAAAAACACCTTCTGCAATCAACTTCTCAGTATCTTCTCTGGTCTTTCTAGCCTCAGCAGCTTCTAGTTCAGCTTTCCTCACCAAATCTGCATTATAGTTGGAGATAAGTGATTCCTCTTGGTCAGCAGATGCAGAAGAAGGAATGTTAGCAGCCTCAGTAGAGGTGTTAGTAGATTGATTTCCTTCATCAGTTGCCTCAGCAGAAACAGCTTGAGAGAGCAGTTGGTCTTTATCACCAGAAGATGAAGTACCAAGCTCAGCTGTTTTGATTCTGTTAGCTTCAGAAGCATCTATACTTGCACTAGTCCTCTTCAATGGAGTTTGAGATGAGTGAATAACCTTCATAATCTGATTATATATTTGATACAAATCAGATTCAGATAAGGCCCAGACTTGCTTCTTGGTCAAAGCAGAGTTATATACTGAAGTATATTGATGATAAACCACATTCCTCATATAATTCTTGGTTTGTGCCTCAGTCTGAGTTTTAGCTCTCTTAGCTTTGGCCTTCTGTGCAGCAATGGCCTTTCTCCTTTCTGCTGCAGCTTTCTTCCTCTGTTGACCAAGAGCTACCATTTGTGCAGCAAAGTTATTACTATCAAAAGCAGCTCCTAAGATGCTTTGGGCCAAAGAAGGATTGGAAGCAGCTTGTTGAGTATAAGAATCCCATTGTGCATCAGTAAACTGAACTGATTGCTCATCTAGTTCTCTTTGCCTTTCAGGAGGCAAATCCGAAGTGAATTGAGCTGTCATCTTTTGTGTCAAAGCTTGACTCTGCATCATTTCCTCATACTCTTTAACCAGTCTTGCTTGCTCCTTCCTTTCTTTTTCACTCACAAGATCTGTACCAAGATCTTCATCAATCATCACTCCTTGCTCACTACCAGAAATGTCAACACTAGGAACTTGAGTAGCAGGCTCATTAGAAGAATCATTATGAGAGATATCAACAACAGGAACTCTGTCAATATTCTCAGAAGAAACACCAATAGAAGCATCAGCAGAAACATGTTGAGTGGAAGATTCAACATGTGGAGTAGAAACCTCAGCATTAGGATTCAAAACAAAGGATCTCCCAGCAACAAACACTTCAGCAGAAACTTCAGAAGGTGTGACATCAGCAGAAGCCACATTAATCATTGATTCATCTTCCTTAACATGATCACCATCAACATGTTCTTGAGCAACATTCAAACTTGGCATTGTAGAGTCCTTGCTCAAATACTGTCTTCTCCTCTTTCTATAGAACTTAATCTGATCCTTTTGTTGTGAGGATTCAGCAGCTATGGGTGAAGAAGTATGAGTCTGCTGAGCAGCTTCAGCCAATAAAACAAGATGATCCAAATAACTATCCTCCTGCTCTTCATCAGAAGCAAACACAAACTTCCTTTTCTTTTTCTGCCCAAGTTGATCTTCTAATTCCTGAACCCTCCTTTTCAATACTACAATCTCATCACCAAGTGAGGATTTGGTATCTGCAAGCTCCTTCTTCAACTTCTCAATTTCTTGATCATTCCTGTTGAGCAAATTATACAGAGAAGTGAGAGTAATAGGGTCCTCAGCTCCACCAGCAGATGTCTCAGTGGTAAAGGGAGCTTCATTGGGCCTTTCAGAAGAAATATGTATATTCTCAAAAGTAGGAGTGCTTTCATCTATTGGGTCTCTAAAAGGGCTAGGTGTGGACAGTCTTGTAGTCTCATCTTCAAAAGGTGTAGACACATGAGTATCATGAGACTGAATTGTCTCCTCAACCTCAGGAACAAGCTCATCAGGAGCTTCATGAGTTTGTGTTGGAATAGGACTGGGTGAAACATGTACAGGTGAAGGTATTGGTTGGTCAGGAGAAACAATGGGTGCTTCAGCAGTTATGGATGGACCCTCATCCCTTTCCACTGATGGATTACCATCAGCAGTAACACTTGGAATTGATGGAGTACCATCATCAGCAGCATTAGGAGATGGTGGAGCACCAGCAGCATTACCCTCATTAGCATCATCATTGCCATGTGGCAACATAGCTTGTAGCAGAGGGTGATGTTCCCCAACATAGTGAGTTTTCATTGAAGCAAACAACTTAGCACTAAGGGCTCCTATGGGATAATGGCCTCTATCTTGGGTATTTATGTCTAAAATTATCTGAAGAAACCTAGGGTACATGAGAAACTTATGCTTTTTCTTTTGTATATTTTCTACCATATTATCAAAAATAAACTTAGAAAAATTATAAGTTAAACCCTGTGATAAACATACTATACCACAACCCAATTGGGTAGAGAATTGATCCCATCCTCCAGACTTGTTGTTGATGCACTGAAGCAATGTGTGCACCAAAAACCTCCACTTGGGGCAAAACTTGTTCTTGAGCCACATAACTGTATCCATACTTTGATAACCAGCAACTCTCAGCCCAGCAAGTATCTCTTCTGTGTTGGTGTGATAGACACCATCTTCATCATCCAGTTGCAATCTTTCCCTAATCAAAGCTTCAGTCACAACATACTCTGCTCCATCAATCTTTGCAACAATCTCTGTATCAGAACGTTTCTTAGCAGATGCCCAAAATTGCTTCACCAAAGATTCGTGTACTACATCAGGGTAATGAGTCAGTGCAAAGTGAATCTTGGAACGCTTCAAGAAATCCACCATAGGGTCATACATTTCATGTCCCTTCGCTTTTCCTAGAAAAGCAACTTTATTGTGATCCTTCTTAAATTGTAGGGCCTCCATTGAAGAACTTATGAGAGATAGGGTATGAATTAAGTGAATGAAAATAGGTTTAAATTGGTCGAAGAGAGAATCAGTTGATTTTGGGCGAAGATTATATGAAGTAGGTTATAAATAGAAGTTACCCAATTATGGTCAAAATTTATCGGAACTAATTATTGACCGTATCTGACGTGTAAAGTAACTTCAACATTCAAAATTAACTCTTCAGCAGAAATGACGGTCAATCTGCTGAAGTGAGAAGTCAATCAGCAGAATCAACTCAAGAGTAATAATATCTTCAGTAAAGATCTTGAGTTTTACTTTGCCACCCAACTCGCATTAATAGAAAATATGATGTGGGCTCATCAAGCAGACCACACAACCCACCTAAATCTCTATCATCATCATCATCTAAGGATAGTCGTCCTTTATTTCGATATCCCTACCAAGATGAGCCTCGTACTTTGAAGTCCCCTTTTCTCCCTTCTTCGGAAGATGATAGTGTGGTGGATCCAAATGATTCACCTAGGGGCTCTGATGACTCCACAGAGCGTCTAGAGCCAATCTTCAATAGATTGGTAAGAGAGGAAGAGGAGAGGGTAGCAGTATCAACCAGGGAAGAGAATCCCCAACCTTCACAACCCCAACCAAGGCCACACACCAGAAATCCACCACACCCAGTGGCAAGGGAGGTGGTTATTGGTCTTCCTGCTCCAAGGACTGGAGTTTCATACCACAGAGACAAAGGAAAGGGCAAGGGTGCAGAGGTGACCGGTAAAGGAAAGGGTAAAATGGAGTAGGTGATGATGAGATGTTGCCAAGGACCAAAGATATAAAACTAGGTTCTTCAGCATCTTCACTCCTGGTCATGCACCTCCAACAACTTTTGAAACCATGATGATAGGATCTAGATTCTATGTAGATTAACTTGTATAGGAATGGTCTTTAGTTTCAATTTGAAGTTGTTTGTATGCTGTAATTTCTTTTGAATGAATGAACAACTTCTCTTTTATCTTTCAATGATTATCACTTGAACTGTGCTTCAGCACTTTCAATCAGCAGAAACAATCTTTAAGCTTACTTGACCAATTCCTATTTAACCAATCTTGGAGAACTTCCACTTAAGATCAGTGACTACACATCAGGGCATTCTGCAAAACATACACATAAAAAACAAACCAAACCAAACAAAACTTAAAGAACATTAGATGGTTAGTATGTTAGTAAACATAATATACAAAATATACAAATTATTACAAATTTTACAATGACAATCCTCCCCTGAGGCCTATGCCTCCCCTCAAACTTAGCATTTAAGGGTTAACCATCCCAATATGGACAACTAAGTGTTGAAACCTAGGTCCATCAAAAGCCTTAGTCAATAAATCTGCCACATTATCATCAGTGTGAATCTTAACCACCTTAATCAAATGTTTTTCATATGCATCTCTAATAAAATGATGCCTGATTTCAATATGTTTTGTTCTATTATGGAAAACTGGATTTTTGACAATGCATATGGTACTTTGATTATCAATGAAGATGGTGGTGTTCATAAAATTAAACCCATAATCCAACAATTGATTTTGTATCCAAAGAACCTGTCCACAACAATTGGCAGCAGCAACATACTCTGCTTCAGTAGATGAGGTAGCAACAATAGTCTGTTTCTTGCATTGCCAGGAAATCAGTCTTCTTCCAAGAAATTGGCAACCTCCAGTGGTGGATCTCCTATCCAGATTTGCACCAGCATAATCACTATCACTATATGCTTCCAACTTGAAAGGAGACTCTTTTGGGTACCAAAGACCTAAGTTAGGTTGGCCTTTGAGGTACTTGAAGATCTTTTTGACTGCATTCAAATGGGAAGTGAGTGGAGTGACCTGATGTCTAGAACAAGCACTCACAGCAAATGTAATGTCAGGCCTTGAAGCTGTCAAATACATCAATGACCCAATCATGGATCTGTATAGGTGAACATTCACTGCAGGATCTGGTTCAAGATTGTTCTTTGGTTTTGGAGCTTCATAAGGTGTAGTGGCAGTTCTGACATTTTCCATATCAAACTTCTTCAAGATATCCTTCACATACTTATCCTGACTAATAAAGATACCATCTTGTTTCTGCTGAACTTGTAGACCCAAAAAGAAAGTAAGCTCCCCCATAGCACTCATCTGAAACTCTCCCTTCATCAATTCCTCAAACTCCCTGCACCAAGCTTCTTTAGTGGAGCCAAAGATAATGTCATCCACAAAAACCTGCACAAGAATTATGTCCCTGGAATTCTTCTTAATGAAGAGTGTTTTGTCAATGGCACCTCTTCTGTATCCATGCTTCAGCAGAAATGCAGAAAGCCTAGCATACCAAGCTCTTGGTGCCTGATGTAGTCCATAGAGAGCTTTTACAACCTTGTAAACATGTTTTTGATTATCTGGGTCTTCAAAACCTTTGGGTTGACTGACATATACTTCCTCTTCAATTTCACCATACAGGAAAGCACCTTTCACATCCATCTGATATACCAGGAAACCCATATAAGATGCATAGGCCAAGAAGATTCTAATTGCCTCAACCCTAGCTACTGGAGCAAAGACTTCATTATAATCAACTCCTTCCTCTTGTCTGAACCCCTGAGCCACCAATCTTGCTTTGTTTTTAACCACAATGCCCTTTGCATCTCTTTTGTTCTTCAAAATCCATTTTGTCCCAATGGCTATCTTCCCTTCAGGTAGTGGTACCAAGATCCAAACCTGCTGATTCTTAAATTGTTGCATCTCATCTTGCATTGCTTCAAGCCAATTTGAATCTTCAAGAGCTTGAGCAACACTTGTTGGCTCCACTTGAGAAAGGAAGCAAGCAAACATACAATGCTTAAAGTCTGTATGATTGTCCCTTTGCTGATTTGAGACATAGGAAAGAAAAGCAACTTGACCATACTTAGAACCCTTCACAGTACTTCTAGTTCTAACAGGTGCTTGAGGATCACCAAGAATATTTGATTGGGGATGAGCAATGTTGATCCTTTTTGTAGCATTGGGGTTGACATCAATTGTGGTGTCAAGATTGTTTACATTGGGTCCAAAATCACTATCATAGGAGGCTGAGTTGAAGATACCAGCTTTGGGTTGGTGATTCCCAAGATCAGAAGGACTTGGAAAACGTGTATATGGCTCTTCAAGGTCTGTGGACACACTAGGAGAAATGGGAGAACCGTCAGGAGAACTGTCAGCAGAATTGGTGAAGTCAGGGGAAACAGAAGAACTATCAGCAGAATCCTGGTTTCCACTGACTGGTTGTGCTAACTCCACACCAAATCTTTCAGCTTCTTGATTGGCTGCATGCTCCTGCTTCTTGAGTCTAGCAAGGTCCTCTGCATAGTGTGACTCATCTTCAAGCTCATCAGAAGTTTCTTTGGAGCTATCACCTGCAAATTGGTTAGGAGAAAAAGAAGGTACAACTATTGTTTGTTCATCATGCTCAGACTCATTATCTGAGTCAACATCCATGGTACCAACACTGTTTGTGGGAGGCGCTTGAGAACCTGCAGATTGGTTAGCAACATATCTAGTATAGCCCAAGTAATCAGTTAAGTAATCCAGGTCAAAATACCAAGCATGACCATGACCCTGAACATTAGGCTTGTCTTCTAGGTATCTCAGGTTAAGGGTCTCCTCAATCTTTTTAGCATTTAAATTATATACCCTATAAGCCTTACTATGTGCTGAATAACCTACAATGTACCCCTCATCAGCTTTCTCATCAAACTTTCCTAGTGGATCACTAGTATTCAAAATGGTCACTTGACATCCAAAAGGTTTAAGGTAAAGAATATCAGGAACTTTCCCAGTGAGAAGTTCATAAGGTGTCTTGAAATGAGGTCTAGTGATGGATACCCTGTTCAAAACATAACAAGCAGTGCTTACTGCTTCAGTCCAGAACATAGTGGGTAATTTAGAGTCTGCAAGCATGGATCTTGCTGCCTCTATTAAGGTCCTATTCTTTCTTTCAGCAACCCCATTTTGCTGTGGGGTTCTTGGATTGCTATAGTCCCTTTTATCCCCTTAGACTGACAAAGTTCTATTAAAACAGATTTTTGAACTCTGTCCCATTATCACACCTAATACCTTTAACCTTTTTGTTTAGCTGGTTTTCAACAATGGTAATGAATTCTTTTAAAATTGGAGATGTTTCATCTTTAGTTTTCAAAAAGAATACCCAACAAAACCTGCTATAGTCATCAGTGATTACCAGGCAGAAGTACTTGTGATCAATACTTCTGATTTGAGTTGGACCAAAGAGATCCATATGCAGTAACTGAAGAGGTTCTGAGATGGTTCTCACAGCAGTAATAGCTTTGTATGAGGCTCTATGTTGCTTTCCTTTGTTGCAGGCAACACAATTGTGCTCATTGGTGAAGACTTTGGAGGGAAGTCCATGAACTAGACCAAGTTTAGAAAGCTTGTTTATGGTCTTGAAATTCACATGAGCCATCCTTCTATGCCATTTTGTAGACTCATCCAGGATGCTTTAGCCACCAAACATGTTAAGTCACCTTCAGGTTGAACATCATTCAAATTGAATGTGTACAAATTGTAAGTTCTGGGAACTCTCAGCAGAATTGGTGTATCTTCTGGAAGTTTGAAGTCTTTAGAGAGCACAAGACATTCATCCTCAGAGAAGAATACTTTGTTCTTGGTGTCACAGATTTGTGATACTGAGAACAAGTTGAAATGTTGCAGTTCCTTCACATAATACACATTCTCAAAGTCCAAATTAGGTGTTCTTATGGTTCCTTTCCCAGTGATTCTACCATCTCCTCCACCAAAAGTCACATTGCCTCCTCCTTCAATGGGTACAAAATCATGCATATCTCAATGTTTCCTGACATACTCCTGTAACAACCACTATCTACTATGCCTACTTCTTTACTCTTCAGAGGATGATCCTACAACAACAACAAAAATATACAAGATATAAGTACACATTGGAGACTCAAGTCATTGCTGACTTGAGCTTGCCTTGTGGATCATAAGAGTTAGGCCATGTAGATGTATAAGATCCACCATTGTTCTTGGACCTGCTATGATACTTAGGTCCCTTTTTGGTCCAAAAACAACCTGCTGAGGGCTTAACAGCAGTATCCCAATTTCCCTTACCCACATACCTTGGGTCAATAAATCCAGGCCAATAACCATTCTGAAAATATGAACTAGTTGGTCTCACATATGGTCTAGCAACACATCTTCTCCAAGAAGATGGAGAAGGTCTATCAGCAGAATTGCTGGTCTTTTGAGTTGCTTGTGGAAAATATGGTGGTATTTCATTAACATTTTTCCACATTGGTCCAGGTTTATTTTGATCAGCACATACACCCATTCTTTGCTCATGAAAAGTACAATCCTTAATCAAATGAAATTTACTTCCACAAACAAAACATTTCTTCTTTTTAGAAGATTTATTAAAAGTGAAAGATGTTCCATTACATGCAAAAGTATTCAAACCACTAACATTAACAGAATTGTTTTTGACAGAATTAAAATCATTATTTTGCAAAGAATTAAATGACAAGTCTTCAGAAGAAACTGTCTTTGAATTTGATTCATCAGCAGCAACTCTAACAGGCTTGTAGGGAGTCTTGGGTGTAGGCTTTGGTGAGGTCTTGGGTGAGGTCTTGGGAAGGTCTGACTTTTCACTTGAATCACAACTGGTAGTAGACCCTTGGTCTGAGGACATGTCACTAGAAGAACAAGAGACATAGTCAGTAGAATTAGAATCAGGGTCTGGCAAGTCACTTGACTTTTTGCCATAAAGATGGTGTGATCCATCAAAGTCTGAGGTGGTGGTGTTTGAGGGCATGTGTTCTCCTCTTATAGGTCCAGGTACAGCATGTAAGTTTCCTTCTTTAACAAAATTTGCTAAACCTGCTGGTGTAGATTTACCCTTATCATCCCTAGCCTCTAAACCAACATATTTTTTAAAGCCTAAACCTATACTAGAGTTTACAGGTTGACTATTATAGAGACAGTTAGATAACTTATCACCTGACATTAACCAAATATTATGATTAGCTATTTCCTTCTCTAATTTCTCTTTCAGTACTTGGTTTTCAGATTCTACATCAGCTTTTTCTTTCTCAGTTCGTTTTAAATCAATTCTAGTACATTTCAAATCACTTTCCAACACCCTTATTTTTTCATCATAAGCAAGCTGATTCTTTTGAAACCAAACCTTTTGTTTTTCTAGAGTTTTTAAAGCCTGTTTCAAAGACTCAACTTCTACATAACATTTATTGTATTTAGGTTTCAATTCATCATATGCCTCCTTAAGTTCATTATATCTTTCACTACAACCAAAAACACAATTATGTACCTGAGAGATGCCCATAAAGGCAACTTGATCATGTTGATCCTCTGTATTACAGCATGCCAGCAATCCACTCTGCCCAGAAGCTTCATCATTATCAGGTTCATGCACCTTCCAGTTGACATGATCATCCAGAGTAACTAAAGCTCCAGCTTTCCCAGTTTCCACTTGTTTCTGCTGATAGGTAGTATACCTAACCTCATCACCAGCCTTCCTATCCTTGCATTCTCTTGAGAAGTGACCCATCTGGCCACATGTATAGCATTTGACCTTCCTCCTGTCAAATCTAGCAGAGTCTCTTCCCTTGAAACCAAACTTTCTTCCTGACTTGTCTTCAAACCTTTTGATGTTCATTGAGAGCATGGCCACCTGCCACTTCAAGTTCATCTCTTCCATATCCAGAGGATCCACTTGATCAAAATCCTCAAAAGCAAGTTCCTGCTGATGATCATAATCAGCAACAAAAGATTGAAGAACATCTTCCAATACACCACTAGACTTTGGTTGTGAATTTGGTCTGGTGTTGTTGTAGGAAGATGATGCTGAGGAGCTTGGGCTTGAAGCTTGATTCATCTTATTGGAGGTGGTGCTAACAAAGGCTGAGTAACTGGGAGTGGATGAACGAATGGGACTTCTAAAATCAGGCTCAAGAGTTTTGAGCTTGTTGTAGAGATCATCAAAAGAAAGCATATCCAATCCACCTTTAGCTTTGAGTGCAATGCTCACATGCAGCCAAGATGGAGGTAAAGATCGCAAGAACTTTGCATTGCAATCCTCATTGTCTGGCCTGGCCTTCAGCTGATTCAATTGACTCAAAATCTTATGAAACCTGTCATACCCCTTGTGAATACCTTCTTCCTCAGAGATTTGGAACTCTTGAAACTGCTGTTTCAACATTGATTTCCTCATCCTCTTGACTCATCATTCCCCAAACTCCTTGATGGCCTCATGCTTTCATCTCCATATAGTAAAAATCACCAAGACATCTGATAGCCTGAAGGAATGGACCTTACTTTATTCCCTCTGGAAGTAGATTCTCAGCTTTGGATCACATAGTAACTCCATCGCATCTTGATGTGCTTCTCAAGTATTTCCCTTTTTGACAATTTCCCAAAGATTCCAATCTACATTAGTGATCCAGTTCTGCATCTTCATAGCCCACAATTCATATTCTTCCTTCCTGAGGTATGGGAACTTTGCATTGCTGTTGGTGAGAGTGAGTTGTTGAAAAGATGAAGATGTGGTGTTATGGTTGTTGTTGACTTCTGAGCCATCTTCTGATCCAGGCATTGTTTTGGTTGAGAGGGTGTAAAGAAAAGATATTCTTAGTATCACAGAGACTCTCCCGAGGCTTTGATACCACTTGTTGAACCTTAGACCTTGATAGATCTTTGAGCACTCTTGGATCGATAGTAATGTTTATGTAATCACAAACACACCAATAGAAAGTCTCTAATACTTGTATAAAGCGGAATTTAAACACAAGTAAGAACACAAATAACTAAGAACGATTGATCCTCCTCTATGGATCTTTTATTAATACTAAGAACTTGTTTTTCTAAACTCGTACATCATACATAATAACGTGTTCCTTTTATAGATAAGGAACCCTAAATCCGTTTCACTAGAAACCCTAAACCGTTTCACAAGAAACGTATATATAAAAACTAATAGAAAATATGCTATATAATTTCCTAATAAAACTCGTGCATATCCAAACTAATAACAAAGTATGCTGAATATCTATATCAGCAGAAACCAACTCCGCAGAACCTCTACTTCCGCAGAAACAAGTCATCAGCAGAATCCAACACTTCAGCAGATTCCATCAGCAATAACCATCAGTAGAATTCTTCCTTAGCAGAATTCCCAACAAAAGACCTTTTTAAATCTCTTTCCCACCATTGCTTACATCACTAATTATGTAATTAATGATGTCACTAATAACACCACAAATGCTAATATGTCATTTGCCGCTCTGGGTATGTTTGACATGGAACGGTGTGGAGTTTTTAGAGGCCGTGAGCGGTGAGCAACAAGCATTTTGATTTTTGATGGTTGACAGAAGAGCGGTGAGTTGTGCTAATTTTTAGGAAAACTAATTTTTAAATGCTTGTTTAAGAAGCGGTGAGCGTTGAGTGTTGAGTTGTGACTACTGCTCACAGCTAACCGCTCAAAGCTACTCATCAGTGCTACTTTTAACAAGCACAGTAAAGTGGTTTCAAATTTGAAATGCATTCATAAATTAAGGAGTAAACTGCAAAATGTCCCTAAACTTTGCGATTTTTGCAAAAAATGTCCTCATTTTTAAAAAAATTGCGAGAAATGTCCCTAACGTTTTGGTTTTTTTCATGTTATGCCCTTGAACTGTTACTATAGTTGCAAAAACCCAATTTTGGCTAAGGCTCGTTAGAAAAACCCGTTAGTTAGTCCTCACATGCGTTGCACGTGAGGGTATTTTCGTCACTTCATTATTCCCGCCATCAAATCCACCTGACAGGCCCACTAGCACAGCTACATTTGTGTTGAGGGACAATTTTTGCAACAAAGTTTTTCTTCTTTCATTCTTATATAACACGATTAATCAGCCATTATTGAACACCCACACTTACTATTACTACTCATCATCTGATTCATCCAAAAAAATGGTTCTTTGCACTTGTTGTCTTTAAGCTGTGGTAAGTACATCCTGGACGAACAGAAACCCTGGTCGGCGATTCTATTCATGCCCGACAATCGTAAGTTTGACTCTTGATCAAAACAAAATAATGTTACATTTTACAATTTGCCTCTATTTTCTTCATTTTATTTACATTTCTTTCATTTTACAGAACTCCAGCTGTCCCTTCATTGGTTGGGTTGATCCGCCAATGTGCGACCGATCTTTATACATCATTCCTGCTCTACTTAGGACCAGGGAAGCATTGGAAGATGTACTGGCGTTATAGCAAGAGACGGCTGACTTTAAGGAGCACCGGGCAAACGAGGAGGAGACCCGGGCAAACCAGGCGGAGCTTCGGGCTAACAAGTTAAGGAAATACCTTATCATCAGTTGGGTTTTCTTCGGTTCTTATGTTTACTTGCAAAGTTGACCGTTTGGGTTTGGTCAATGTGGGTTGGTTTTTTGGGTTTCTGTTAGTTGATGGTGTTTATGTTAGGTGTATATGAACAATGTGTTTTTTTTGATGGTTGGTTATGTAGTTTATGTACGTTATGGTATCACAACAATGGTTCAAGTATCTTTAATTATCAAATTTGATTTGTGTTATTTGTTTATTAAGTAGGATTATGATTGTTTATGATTTGTGTTATTTGTTTGTTAAGTAGGATTATGATTTATGTTATTCATGTCATTATACAAGTCCATAAATGTGCTTTAAAAGTCAAACATAAACCTTTGGTTGGTCGTTGGTTGGATAGCTAACATTTGTAAAAGTTGTGCTCTGTGTGTTCAGTAAGGTTGGATGGCTAACATGAGTAGAAGTTGTGGTTTATTGTGTTTAGTAAGAATAGGTGGAGTAGAAGCAGTAACACTTTAGGTGAATTTGTGAATGAATCTTTAATCATTTGTTTTTAATTCAGTTTTGAGGATTTAGTTTATGTTTTGGGTTTTGAATGCCATGTTTGTTGTAATACTGGTGCTGTCAACCAGTTCACAAAAAAAAAAAAGGATTGATGGAGTAGGAGTGTATCGGTTATGTGTTGATAATGAACCAAACACTTATGCACGTTCATATAGTGACAATGAAGTAGTGGAACACTTATGGGCACTCACAGTCTCACTCATCTGCAAGTTTATCAGTGCAAAAGACTTCTCCACAAAGACTCATTTACTACTGCACAATACCTTAAGTAATTGTAATAGAATGTAGCATGCAGTGTATAGTAGCAGTTAGTTAGCCAATGTACTTTAATCTTGTATAAATACCCATGAATGTGTAGATTTCGCATTCAGTTGAATACAATCATAATTTTCCCTTCATTTCTCTCTCAACTCACAATATTCATTTAACTAAAGTTGAAGATGAAGAATTGTCATTGAGATTTTTATTGAGTGATTTAGATTGTGTGGTATGAGATTGTTATTGAGTTCAAGGTCTGCTGTTTGAGCGCAGTTGACTAAAAAATTCAAAGCCGACCCACATAAATTTTAACTTATGTCAGTCAACATAATTCAGTTGTTACTTAACAAGACCCACATTATTGTTAGGGATATTTTTTGCAGTTTACTCTTAAAATAAATAGGAAACCAGACCCCCAAATCACCTCACCTAACTTATTTACTTAACCCTTGATTTATCCCCAACTTACCTCATAACTCATTTCCACTTTGAAAACCATGGTGAAAAAAGGTTAGTTGCTTATACACATTTATTTAATTATGGTAGACAATCTGAATATTTTATTTACTGCCTATGTCACTCTAGTTTAATATTTATTAGTCCATGCCTATCTTTTTGTTTATGTTTGCAGAAATGATTTTCATTGATTCTTCTGATACAAGCAGTGACATTGTATCATCAAGCAGTGATGATATTAGCTGTGATGATCTCAATGTTCAAGCTGTCAAATGTTCAAGCCCAATCTGTGAATGATTATACTCAAGCAGTGATGATTATAATACAAACAGTGACATTGTATCATCAAGCAGTGATGAACTTGATTTTCAAGCTGTTAAAGCTCTTAAAAGATGCATCTTTATATGGCCATCAGAAAATGATCCTGTTAAAAAGTTTCCAGCTCAAACATGTTACAGCTCAAAAATTGTTGCACATCAAAAAGTGTCTACTAAATGGCTTCCTCCAATATCAGATTATTGCATACTAGCCCTACCAGCACATCATACTTGGGATTGTATAGGTAATAAGACATTAGGAGCAATTGCAGATAATGACAGTAAAGGAAAAAGGAAGGTTGAAGTTACAGGTGAAAAAAGGAAGCTTGCCACTAAAGAAAAATGAAGAAATGACATCTTTGTTAAGTGTTTTGTGTTGCGCCCAGTAAAGGATGAAACAATTGATGTAAAAACTTTGTGGTAGTTAAAAAAACTTTGGTTGTATTTTGGTAGTATTATGTATTGTATTTGTTTAATGGATTTGGATGGCAGTTAATGGTCATATGGCGTCCTACGTTGTTTACCAATTTTGACAAATGTATATCAACATATCAGATATTATAGTATCCAAAGAATTACAAGACATAAACAAGCCTGACTCAGAAGGCAATAATGCAGATTGCAGACCATAACAGAAATAAAGACATACCAATTGTCTTAGTCACCATTGTATAACAAACATAACAGACATAATGAAATAGCAATTGTCTTAATCTAAAACTCACAAACAACAATAAAACTTAAAGAAATTGTTTATCTCACTCATACATAAAGCCATTCAAATTGCGGCTTGTTTGGAAGCCTTTCTGGTACTCTTTCTCCTCTGACTACCAACCTATTGGGTTGATTGTGAATCCATTGGTTGACTTGGTCCTGCATCAGTTTCAGTTGCTTCAGTGTCTGCAACACCCTCAGATCTTGCCTTCTTCTTGTCTTTCCCCTTTGCATTCTTCTTTCTTGCAACTCTACATGCTCTTTTGTTGTGACCGTTTGTACCACATTGACTACAAGTGATAGTCTTTCCCTTTTTTGAAAGCCTGTCACCCTTGACCATTTTCTTAAACGCATTCTCGGCCGTCTCATCTTTGGTCACTCTCATCTTCTTCCTTGGTCTGCCAACGGGAGTATGATGGTGTGGGGGCAATATGATACTAGGGATAGTTCACTTGGGCCAAAATTTACTGTTAGCAACACATTCAATCTTATGGCCGTACTTCTCCTTCCATGTTCTTAGCCAATATGCTTGATGTACCCAATCCTCAGGTATACCTACCTCCCTACCATCACTTGCCATGCTATACATTGCTGCCACAGCATGTTTGCATGGAATACCGGTTAGCTCCCATCTCCTACATGTACATGTCCTTAAACTCATATTCACTACACATTGGTAATTCCATGGTCCCTTACACTGGTAACTGCCAGCCCCATTCCAAATAACTAAATAGTCATTAGTTTCTTGCTTAATAACTTCATAAATGGATGTTTTAGTTGGGGTTAAGGGACCATCAGACTTTTCTATGACCTTTTGCACATTCACTATCATCTTCATCAAACACTCCCTAATGTATTTCGAACACCCTATTATTGGTTTATCTCTACCGTCTACCAACTTACTGTTGAGTGACTCACAAAGGTTGTTGACCAAAATTTCACACTTAGCTCTTCCTGTTTTTTTATTAATGATTAAGGATAAGTTAATATCCACTATATACACATTTAAAGCACAAATATGAAAAATGAGATACCTAAAAAAAATCCTTTGACCATGAGGTTGGTGGTATCTTTAGCAACCACTCATGAGCTTTAGGGTCGAAGGATTTCAGATCCTTCATTCCTTGTTAAAACTGAGGCACAGCGGTTGTTGTTGCACACTTCAACAGATAATCCTTGTAAAGCCTTCATTTGAAAATCTGATTCATGTTCTCATGGATGTGCTTAACACAGAATCTGTGTTCAGCAGAAGGAAAAAGCTCTTGAATAGCTGGTAGAATACCCAGTTACAAGTAAGATATAGTGTATTAAAACATTGCTTATGTGTAACGAATTCTTTTGTAATTAGTGTTAATGGAATTTATTATACCTTTTGTGTATCTGAAATGAAAGTGTAGTTGTAGTTTGGTTGTAAATCAAGGTCATCACCAAGATTTTTTAAGAACCATAACCAAGAACTCTTGGATTATACCTCAACAATAGCATATGCAAGAGGGTAAATGTGGAAACCGTAGAGGGGGGGGGTGAATACATTTCCATTAAAAACTTAAAAAATTTTTTGTATCAAACACCCGATCAAGTGTGACGTAATATGAAAAGTGTCAACAAAGATCATACAACATCTATAGATGGTATAAAGTAAACTACAACACAAACACAATCAAACCATGACTTAAGCATAATCAACATATTATAAGCAACAAACCACACAAACATAAACGCAATGCAAATATAAATATAAAGCGATAAAGAATAAAATAAAAGTAAAGAGATAAGTAAGAAGGCGCAAAACGGACACGATGATTTACAGTGGTTCGATAACGAAACTCCACTTCGCCCTACTCCACTCCCTGAGTACCGAACTTGAGAGTTACTTCACTAATCAACAAGCTCCCTTCAAGCGGAGAAAACCGTACAACGTCGCTTATCCTTATTTCCGACATTAAGCTAAATGTCGAGTACTAATCTTAGCTAGTACTAATCTACCACGATCCACACGATCTACCCGATCTACCCTTGATCCACTTGATCAATACACAAGCCCACAAGCCACAAGAGATCTCCAAGATCTCAACAAGATCACAATGTCTGCTCCCACTTGACTCGATCTACCCGATCTACCCTTGATCTACTTGATCAATCACACAAGCCCACAAGCTTCAAAAGATCTCGACAAGATCACAATGATCAACTCCCACTTGTCTCGATCTACCCTTGATCTACTTGATCAATCACACAAGCCCACAGGCTTCAAGAGATCTCCAAGATCTCGACAAGATCACAATGATCAACCCTCACTTGACTCAATCTACCCTATCTACCCTTGATCAACTTGATCAACACACTAGCTCACAAGCTACAAGAGATATTCAATATCTCTATAAGATCACAATGATCTTCTCTCACAAACTCTCAAAAGAAAAATGAACTTGATGTATACAAGATACAAAAAGTATGTAACAAGTGTTACAAGTGCTCTAACTACAACTACAACACTTTGTATCTTCTTTGATACCTTGTGTTCTTCTCTTGCACTAGAAGAGGAATGAAGGTGATCTCTTGGTTGGATGAAAGGATCACTCTTAAACAAACTAAGACCCTCTAAATGATCAAAGAAAGTGATCTAAATAAGAAGGGATTAGACAAGAGAAAACTAACTGGAAAAATCAAGTTGAAAGTGTAAAATGGTCCACTATTTATAGGAAAAGAGAAAACTAGCCGTCCCAGAGGGACGGCACCAATAATTTTCAGACAGCACCACTAAATTTAGTGGTACCGTCGGTACTTTAGTGGTACCGTGGACGCTCCTCCATTTGTTTTTAGTGGGGAAGGTTTATTTGGGAATGTTTGGAGCTGTTTTGAGGGGGAAAATAGCTGTTACTATTTTTGAAATGATTATCCCAAATAAAACATTTCTTTCTAATTCAAAAATAATTTGTAAAATGTATTTTTGAAAAATGTTTTGTCACATTCATAAAAATGTGAAGTTTAAAACAAAAAATTTATTTCTTTGATCATCCGTCAAGTTTAAATTTGTTTGTTCATACCTTGATTGATTTACGTCGGGATGAAAATCTACGACTCTGTTGAAGCATACTTAAGACGTCGAGAGATGTTGATGTATGTATGCAATGATGATTTGTGTTTACAGGTAACTTGCACATTTTACGTTATGCATTACAAGTTACATGTTTGTCATTATTAAAACCGAAGAAACCGTTTAGTTTAGATATCGTAATATTTGCACTAACAATCTCCCCCTTTTTTATGATGACAAATATGTAAACCGTAACACATAGTAAAATGTAAAAGTTACGCATTTACACTTCCTTCTCCCCCTTTTGTCGAAGCAAAAAGGTAGTTGCCTCGAGCTCTCCCTTGAATTCACTCTCTACTCCCCCTTATTACAATACTATCACCCTTATTACACTACTATCCTTTCTTCCCAAAAAGGAGAGCTTGCGTCATCCCAGTGAAGTCTTCTATCACCACTTGTGAAGACGACGTGCTATGTATTCAAATAATCCCGAGCTCCCCCTAGCTCAATGCTCCCTTATGGTAATTGAATCTGAGAGGATTCGATACACTATTAAGGATTTTAGTCCTTTTGTACGAGTGTATGTGATACTTTGAGTAAATATGATTAAGTATGCGGAATCTACTTAACCACACTTAGAAGGATATTGTTATTAGAAACGGAACAGTGGTGGTTGTTGAATTTGATAATGAACAATGAATGTTAACACTAAACGATTCAATATTGTTGAGAATAATACGAGTGATCTTCACTATCACTAGGGTTACAAAACCTTGAATCTCTATTACAAAGAAAAACTATTTTCTATTTTGTTCTATCAACTTAGTTTGTAAAACCCCGAAATTTATATAATCCGATAAGACTAAAATACCCTCCGAATTTGAACTTTTAAAAATCCATAAAATATATAAGTAACCCCATTCGAACTTAACCTAAGTTACCTAACAAGATTAAGTCAATGTAAACTATGTATTATAAGCTAAATGTACCAAGTAAAATAAAATCCTACATCTAATATGCTAGGCGAATTTTCTTTGAATTTATGCACATATGATACTCCAAATTTTCGGCCCAAAATTACTAAATAAAGAAGACATTGAACTTGGTTGATATTAGCCCACAATAAACCCATACATACCTTATTGGCCCATCCAAAAAAATACTCGGCATTCTCTAATTTCTATAACCGAACCCTACTCCCTCCTTATTACTATCATACGTACAAAAAAAACAAGAAACCCTAGCCATCAAAAGTTCGGCCTCCATTTTGCTACTGCTTCTGTCGATCCAAACTCAGCCAAACCAAGGAGTTTTGTTGTGTTCTTGCTTCAAATAAACTAAGGTAAACATGTTTTCTTGTTGTTCAATCCATTCGAATAATGAAACCAACCCTAATCGACCCTTTTTGTCCTTGTCTTACTGCTGCTGTACCGAATCAAGGAAGAAGAAGGGATTCATTCGTGTGTTACCTTTGTTGTGTTCGTGTTCTTCGTGGTCTACAAGGGTATTGTATCGTCTTTGCTCAATCCTTGTTCTTGTCTTTGTGTTCTAGTCGAATTATGGTACATAAAATGACAAGTTATGAAAACCCTAAAAATCTGTTATGTATGAATCGAACCAGGGTTTATATGGTGAAATTATTCGACTTGATTATGTTAAGACCTATTTTAATCGACCTAAATATGTGTTGGATCAACCTATAATCATTGTTTGTTAATAAGTAATGAAATAAAATGAGAAAACCCTAAGTTATGCATGGTTCTGTGAATAACTGTTACTGAACTGGAACTTTGTTCGACTTTAACCGGCTGTAACTAAAGGATGTGAACGTATATTTTGGTGTTTTAAGAGTCTAAAACTAAGTTCAATGAAATGGATACCTGGGAAAATTTAGTTTGTAATTTTTAGAGGCCTGGAAGGTTACTTTTTGATTTTTAGAAAATTATGTGTCTGATCGGATTTGTGAGTCTGGAAAATTAGTCCGGGTTTATGATTTTTAATTTTCAAACCGTGTCGAGTTAGAAGGTTTCCTTTGAACTGGGTAATCTTTAGGATGTCTATTACTTCCTGGAATTTTTATAGATTTATTTGAATTTATTTGGATGGGTAAAAAGGTATGAAATTGTCGAGTGTTCCATCAGATACGATTTTAGAACATGTTGAGAAAATGGATTTTTAATACGTACCTATGCTACTTAATAAAATCTGGAAAAATTGGATAAAATACTATAGACATTTGAGCATCTCTGGGAATTTTTGGGAATTTTATTACTGAGTTCTTATACGGTTTACAATTTATTGAAAACCTAACAATTTCGTATATAAAACTGTGAGAAATTATAAAAAGATTAAAAAGGTAATTAAAAGGTGTTTTGTGTTTATATCATAAACTTAAAGGTTTAAATCGTCATTCTTTTAAAACTAAAGGACCTAACTTGTGAACACCTGTAACTTTATAGTAATTACATTTTACACCCTAATATTATGAGAATTGCATATTAATCCCTAAACTTGTGATAATTACATAATAAACCCTAAAAGCATGGAAACTACGTTACGAACCCTAAATTTTTGTAAAAGACATTATGAACCTTAAACTACGAATATGATCGTCTATAATACTTTAATTTGACATACGAGAATGTTAATAATCAAAGTTACTTAACATGGAAGGAGAACTAAAATGAAACCCTATGATTATATGAACTTATAAGAGAACTTGTGATTATTTGTAGATCGGGTGAAGAGGGAGTGATCTCCTACTTGATTTGCTTTTCATTTCTTTGCTTGCGTATTTCATTAAGGTACGGATATTCTGTCTTACTCTAAGACACTTTGCTTCGTACATATATGCTTTCCCTTTTCACTAGGGATATTTCTTATGATCCGATGACTGCTATGATTCCCTTTTGTTTGATTCTTGGCTCTCATTGTATGACTGCCAATCCTATATGATTCATTCTGACATTTATTTTAAATGTCTCTGCTATGATATGATTATTTGTTTGCCATGCTTTGTTAAGATACACTTTCGTTTCTCTTGCTATGCTTTGATTATGATTTGGTATGATATGATATTCCGTGCCTGAGCTTACCTAGTTCTAGAGGTACTAGGACCATGTTTAGGATGACACCCTATGCATGACACTCCCGTAGAGGTGTGATAGATCTACGGCGTTCCCCTTTTGATATGATATGATTTGTGATCACTATTGGCCATTTCCGTGTGTGTGTGCCCAGTCTAGTACTGGCATACATACTTTTTGATGGGAGCGTATGGATGCATCCTAGGACATTTTGATATGTATATGATTTGGTGACCAGGTGGTGTGTGTCTTGCACCCCTTTTCACACTTTTGGATTAGTACTTAGAGGTCTCCCCTCTTCGTGCACTTATATGATATGATATGATATGATTTAACGGAATTTGTTTGGAGTTCATATGGCACATCCTTATATGACATTTTCTTTATTTCCATTTATTTATTATATTCCGTTCTTATTCAGTTCTCATGCACTCTTATCTTTTGATATGCTTTGATTCGTATGACTTATGATTATGCTTTCGTATCTTTCTTTCCTTCGTTGCTTATGCTTATTTACCCTTATGATTTGTTATTCGTATATATCCGTTCACTGGGCTTTTTAAGCTCAGCCACATGTTTTCTTTCTTATGCGGCAGGTAATAAGCAGGGCGACGGGCATGGGGATGAGAGAGTAGATTATTGAGAGACCCATTTTGTTTATCATTTGTAGTCCATTGTTTCGGACATTTCATTATTTCCGCACTTCGAATATTATTTTACTTTGGTTTTGTATGGTTAACCCATTATGCGTTGGGATTATCTTTGATACTAGACTTGATGTTCAAGGCCTAGTTATTTATTAAAGACTTCCGCTTGCGTTTATGTATGTTTTGTATGACACCATAATGTGATATCTTGACCTTGGCGGGTCGGGGTGTTACAGTTATGGTATCAGAGCGACTGGGTTTGACCTGTAGAACCTTAGAAATGACCTGTGAGGATATTGGGTAGACACTAGGCTTTTCGTTTGGCGCGATCTCTTTCTTTCCATTTTGACCCTTTACACTTGTTTTGTCTTTTGATTCGTTTATGACTTTTCAGATGGTGAACACCCGTCATGATGCTGAGGTTGACGCATCCGTGCAGCGTGCTCTTAATGCGTTGCTTCCCGGTTTGACCAACCGTATCATTGAGGAGATCAGGAGGAGCACTAGTAGTGGTGGTGCTGGTGGTAGTGGAGGTGCTAGTGGTAGTGGTGGTGCTAGTGGTAGCGATGGTAACGGTAACGGCGATAACGGTAATGGTGGTAACGGTAATGGTGGTAATAACGGTGGTGGTGGTGGTGGTGCTCCACCAGCATCGATACATGTATGGTTGGAGCGTTTTGGTAAGCAGAAACCGCGTTCGTTTAGTGCTGCTACTTCTCCTGTTGAGGCGGAGAACTGGATTTCTCACATTGAGAAAATCTTTGAGGTGCTTGGGTGTGATGACGTGTTTAAGGCACGTTTGGCTAGTTACAAGTTTGAGGGGGATGCCCTCAGTTGGTGGAAGGCGTATCGGACGGCTAAGGGAGGTGAAACGTATGTGGCTGGGTTATCTTGGGCTGAGTTTCGGGAGATATTCTTTCTCCAGTATTTCCCTCAATCCGAGAGACTGAAGTTCGAGCGGGACTACCATCAGATTTACCAGTTGGATAGGGAGACAAGTGGGGAATATATGAAGCGGTTTGTTAGGCTAGCGGGTTTCTTGGGTGAGAAGGCAGGGCCTTCGGAGGAGCAGGCTTTACACTTTAAGTGGGGGTTACATGATGAGTTGTTGGATGGTATTCTCAACACTAATTTTGCTGATGTGGCACAAGTTGCCAACGCGGTTCGTAACAAGGAGTTGATGCAGCAGAGGTCTAGGCGTGGGGTAAAAAGACCTCTGGATGGTGATCAGCAGCAGGTCCAGGGTAGTAATAATGGGAATGTTTCGAGGGGAAATGAGTTTCGGAGTACCGATAGGCGGGGTAACAACAATGGTGGGCAGAATCAGCGGTCAGGTCGTGACCAGCAGTATAGAGGTCAGCAGAGTCGGGGCAGTCAGCAGAGTCAGGGCTATCAGCAGGGTAATCGGGGTTCTGGTTCTTCTTCGGCTGGTCAGGGGAATGTGGAACGGCTTCCACCTCCTCCCGTTTGTGTTGAGTGTGGGAAAACTCATCCGGGTCGTACCTGTTATAGAGCTTCGGGTGCTTGTTTTAACTGTGGTGAGGTTGGACATCGGATCAGGGATTGTCCGAAGGCGTCTGGCACAAACCGCGGTAATGGTAATGGGGGTCAGCAGGCTTCCAAGGGCCGGGTATTTGCACTTACCAGAGATCAGGCTGCGGGTTCTTCTGGCACTGTTTCGGGTATGCTTATTTATTTAATCGTTTAGTCCTTGTTTTATTTGATACGGGAGCTACTCATTCCGTTATATCTGTTACGTTTGCTAAATCCATTAAAACAATCGCAACACCATTAAAATATGCTTTATCCATATCAACCCCAATGAAAACTTCCGTAGTCATTACGCATGAATACGTGGATTGTCCTCTTCGCTTTGATGATAAGATTCGCCCTGCGAATCTTCTTCCTCTCGATATGTATGATTTCGATGTGATTTTGGGTATGGATTGGTTGTCGGAGCATCGAGCTACGATTGACTGCCATACTAGGCGTGTGATATTTGGCGATCTTTGTAATTCGGAATTTGTTTACCAAGGCTGTCGACTTGGTAAACCTATTAAGATCATATCCGCTATGAAAGCTCGTTCTTTGTTAACTCATGGTTGTGAGGGTTTTCTGGCTTCAATTAAGGATTCATCTTTGGAGGTTCCTAGTATTGAGGGCCTTTCTGTGGTTCGTGAGTTCCCTGATGTATTTCCTGATGAACTCCCAGGCATGCCGCCTGAGCGTGAAGTGGAATTCTCTATTGATTTAATTCCTGGTGCGGAACCCATTTCTAAGGCTCCTTATCGTATGGCTCCTGTGGAATTGAAAGAATTGAAAGAGCAGTTGCAGGAATTGCTTGAATCTGGTTCCATTCGTCCCAGTGTTTCTCCGTGGGGTGCTCCGGTGTTATTCGTTAAGAAGAAGGACGGTAGTATGAGGTTGTGTATCGACTATCATGAGCTTAACCGGATCACTATTCGTAACCGTTATCCGCTTCCTCGTATCGATGATTTGTTTGATCAGCTCCAGGGAGCTAAATTCTTTTCTAAGATCGATTTGAGGTCGGGTTATCATCAGCTACGTGTGAAGGAGCAGGATGTTCCTAAGACCGCGTTTCGTACGAGATATGGCCACTACGAGTTCTTAGTCATGCCTTTTGGGTTGACGAATGCTCCAGCGGTTTTCATGGACTTGATGAATCGGGTTTTCCACGAGTACTTGGATAAGTTTGTGATCGTGTTTATTGATGACATTTTGGTGTACTCTAAGACCCAGGAGGAGCATGAGAGTCATCTTCGTATTGTTTTGGAAACTTTGAGGCAGAAGAAGTTGTACGCCAAGTTTTCCAAGTGCGAGTTCTGGTTAGGGCAAGTTGCATTCTTAGGTCATGTCGTTTTCGCAGATGGTATCAAAATGGATCCGGCTAAGGTTGAGGCTATCACAAAGTGGCCAAGACCGACCAATGTGACTGAGATCAGGAGTTTTCTGGGTTTGGCTGGCTATTATCGGAGGTTTGTTGAGGGTTTTTCTCATTTGTCCCTACCTTTGACTCAGCTTATGCGCAAGGGAGAGAAATTTGTATGGACCAACGAGAGAGAAGCTAGTTTTGAGGAGTTGAAGAAGAGGCTTGTTTCTGCGCCGATTCTTACTCTACCATCGGGTTCAGGTGGTTATCAGATTTATAGTGATGCTTCTAAGAAGGGTTTGGGTTGTGTCTTGATGCAGCATGGGAAAGTGATTGCATATGCTTCTAGACAGTTGAAACCATATGAGGCGAACTATCCCACTCATGATCTGGAGTTAGCTGTTGTTGTCTTTGCTCTAAAAATCTGGAGGCATTATCTTTATGGTGAGAGCTGTGATATATTCACCGACCATAAGAGCTTGAAGTACATCTTTACCCAGAAAGAGTTGAACATGCGACAGAGGCGCTGGTTGGAGTTGTTGAAGGATTACGACACCAATATTCAGTATCACCCTGGGAAAGCCAATGTTGTGGCTGATGCTTTGAGTCGTAAGTCGGGAATGATTGCTAGTCTTGACTTTGAGCCGAGGATTCTTAATGACTTAGAGCTTATGGAAGTCGAGTTGTGTGTTCGGGGTCGTGATGGTTTTTGGGCTAGCTTGAAGGTGGAGTCTGATTTGATGATGAGGATTAAGGAAGCATAGAAAGATGATGGTGACTTATGGGCTATTGTGCAGAATATTGAGGATGGTAAGCAGACAGATTTTCGTGTGGATGCAGATGGTATTGTTTGGTTTGGTGATCGTCTATGTGTTCCAGATGATGCTACTCTTCGTGACGCTGTGCTTTCTGAGGCACATAGTTCTCCGTTTTCTATTCATCCGGGTTCAACTAAGATGTATCATGATCTGAAGCAACATTTTTGGTGGAATGGGATGAAGCAGGATGTGGCTTTGCATGTGGCTAGATGTATGACTTGTCAGCAAGTTAAGATTGAATATCAGCGCGCAAGTGGTCTTTTGCAACCTCTTGATATTCCTTCGTGGAAATGGGATGAGATATCTATGGACTTCGTTACCGGTTTACCTCGTACTCTTCGGAAGCATGACGCGATTTGGGTTGTTGTTGATCGTTTGACCAAATCTGCGCATTTTCTTCCCATTCGTATTGATTATTCTGTGGGTCGTTTGGCCCAGATCTTCCAGCAGGAAATTGTTCGATTGCATGGTATGCCGTCTTCTATTGTGTCCGATCGTGATCCTCGATTTACGTCTCGTTTCTGGAAAGGGTTACATAAAGTTTGGGGTGCACGGCTTAAATTCAGTACGGCATTTCATCCTCAGACCGATGGGCAGTCAGAGCGGACGATTCAGACATTGGAGGATATGTTGAGGTCTTGTGCTTTAGAGTGGACAGGCCACTGGGATGATTACTTGTGTTTAGTGGAGTTTGCCTACAATAATAGTTGGCACGCGAGTATTCGGATGGCTCCGTTTGAGATGTTATATGGGCGTAAGTGTAGGGCGCCGGTTTGTTGGAATGAGGTCGGAGAACGACTCATTGAGGGACCTGAAATGATTAGGATTACTAATGAGAAAGTGGCTGTAGCCAGAGAGAAGTTGAAGGAAGCTCGTGCTAGGCAGAAGAGCTATGCTGATCGTCATCGTCGTGATGTTATGTTTAATTCTGGTGATCGTGTTTTCTTGAAGGTTTCGCCTTTTCGAGGTGTTAAGCGTTTCGGTATGAAAGGGAAGCTTAGTCTGCGCTATATTGGTCCGTTTGAGATTCTTGATCGCGTTGGTGAGGTATCTTATCGTTTGGCGCTACCTCCCCAGTTATCGCACGTGCATAACGTATTCCATGTGTCACTTCTTCGTGGGTATAATTATCATCCGCTTCACGTGGTGTCTCGCCCGTTCGATCAGATTCGGGAAGACCTTTCTTATAGTGAAGAACCTGAGGCTGTTTTGGAGCGTCAGGAAAGAGTCATGAGAACTAAAACAATTCCGTTCGTAAAGATTCTTTGGAAGAACCATCCTGAGAGCGAGGCTACTTGGGAGACCGAAGAATCGATATGATCCAGTTATCCGCATTTTTCTTTTTGACTTGGTACGTATTCATTTCGATATTGCTTTCGATTTCGCATTTTCATTTCGATTTCGCATTTCAATTTTCGAAGACGAAAATTCCTTTTTAAGAGGGGAAGAGTTGTAAAACCCCGAAATTTATATAATCCGATAAGACTAAAATACCCTCCGAATTTGAACTTTTAAAAATCCATAAAATATATAAGTAACCCCATTCGAACTTAACCTAAGTTACCTAACAAGATTAAGTCAATGTAAACTATGTATTATAAGCTAAATGTACCAAGTAAAATAAAAACCTACATCTAATATGCTAGGCGAATTTTCTTTGAATTTATGCACATATGATACTCCAAATTTTCGGCCCAAAATTACTAAATAAAGAAGACATTGAACTTGGTTGATATTAGCCCACAATAAACCCATACATACCTTATTGGCCCATCCAAAAAAATACTCGGCATTCTCTAATTGCTATAACCGAACCCTACTCCCTCCTTATTACTATCATACGTACAAAAAAAAACAAGAAACCCTAGCCATCAAAAGTTCGGCCTCCATTTTGCTACTGCTTCTGTCGATCCAAACTCAGCCAAACCAAGGAGTTTTGTTGTGTTCTTGCTTCAAATAAACTAAGGTAAACATGTTTTCTTGTTGTTCAATCCATTCGAATAATGAAACCAACCCTAATCGACCCTTTTTGTCCTTGTCTTACTGCTGCTGTACCGAATCAAGGAAGAAGAAGGGATTCATTCGTGTGTTACCTTTGTTGTGTTCGTGTTCTTCGTGGTCTACAAGGGTATTGTATCGTCTTTGCTCAATCCTTGTTCTTGTCTTTGTGTTCTAGTCGAATTATGGTACATAAAATGACAAGTTATGAAAACCCTAAAAATCTGTTATGTATGAATCGAACCAGGGTTTATATGGTGAAATTATTCGACTTGATTATGTTAAGACCTATTTTAATTGACCTAAATATGTGTTGGATCAACCTATAATCATTGTTTGTTAAGAAGTAATGAAATAAAATGAGAAAACCCTAAGTTATGCATGGTTCTGTGAATAACTGTTACTGAACTGGAACTTTGTTCGACTTTAACCGGCTGTAACTAAAGGATGTGAACGTATATTTTGGTGTTTTAAGAGTCTAAAACTAAGTTCAATGAAATGGCTACCTGGGAAAATTTAGTTTGTAATTTTTAGAGGCCTGGAAGGTTACTTTTTGATTTTTAGAAAATTATGTGTCTGATCGGATTTGTGAGTCTGGAAAATTAGTCCGGGTTTATGATTTTTAATTTTCAAACTGTGTAGAGTTAGAAGGTTTGCTTTGAACTGGGTAATATTTAGGATGTCTATTACTTCCTGGAATTTTTATAGATTTTTGTGAATTTATTTGGATGGGTAAAAAGGTATGAAATTGTCGAGTGTTCCATCAGATACGATTTTAGAACATGTTGAGAAAATGGATATTTAATACGTACCTATGCTACTTAATAAAATCTGGAATTTTTTTTTAAAATACTATAGACATTTTCGCATCTCTGGGAATGTTTTGGAATTTTATTAATGAGTTCTTATACGGTTTACAATTTATTGAAAACCTAACAATTTTGTATATAAAACTGTGAGAAATTATAAAAAGATTAAAAAGGTAATTAAAAGGTGTTTTGTGTTTATATCATAAACTTAAAGGTTTAAATCGTCATTCTTTTAAAACTAAAGGACCTAACTTGTGAACACCTGTAACTTTATAGTAATTACATTTTACACCCTAATATTATGAGAATTGCATATTAATCCCTAAACTTGTGATAATTACATAATAAACCCTAAAAGCATGGAAACTACATTATGAACTCTAAATTTTTGTAAAAGACATTATGAACCTTAAACTACGAATATGATCGTCTATAATACTTTAATTTGACATACGAGAATGTTAATAATCAAAGTTACTTAACATGGAAGGAGAACTAAAATGAAACCCTATGATTATATGAACTTATAAGAGAACTTGTGATTATTTGTAGATCGGGTGAAGAGGGAGTGATCTCCTACTTGATTTGCTTTTCATTTCTTTGCTTGCGTATTTCGTTAAGGTACGGATATTCTATCTTACTCTAAGACACTTTGCTTCGTACATATATGCTTTCCCTTTTCACTAGGGATATTTCTTATGATCCGATGACTGCTATGATTCCCTTTTGTTTGATTCTTGGCTCTCATTGTATGACTGCCAATCCTATATGATTCATTCTGACATTTATTTTAAATGTCTCTGCTATGATATGATTATTTGTTTGCCATGCTTTGTTGAGATACACTTTCGTTTCTCTTGCTATGCTTTGATTATGATTTGGTATGATATGATATTCCGTGCCTGAGCTTACCTAGTTCTAGAGGTACTAGGACCGTGTTTAGGATGGCACCCTATGCATGACACTCCCGTAGAGGTGTGATAGATCTACGGCGTTCCCCTTTTGATATGATATGATTTGTGATCACTATTGGCCATTTCCGTGTGTGTGTGCCTAGTCTAGTACTGGCATACATACTTTTTGATGGGAGCGTATGGATGCATCCTAGGACATTTTGATATGTATATGATTTGGTGACCAGGTGGTATGTGCCTTGCACCCCTTTTCACACTTTTGGATTAGTACTTAGAGGTCTCCCCTCTTCGTGCACTTATATGATATGATATGATATGATTTGACGGAATTTGTTTGGAGTTCATATGGCACATCCTTATATGACATTTTCTTTATTTCCATTTCGTTCTTATATTCCGTTCTTATTCAGTTCTCATGCACTCTTATCTTTTGATATGCTTTGATTCGTATGACTTATGATTATGCTTTCGTATCTTTCTTTCCTTCGTTGCTTATGCTTATTTACCCTTATGATTTGTTATTCGTATATATCCGTTCACTGGGCTTTTTAAGCTCAGCCGCATGTTTTCTTTCTTTTGCGGCAGGTAATAAGCTGGGCGACGGGCATGGGGATGAGAGAGTAGATTATTGAGAGACCCATTTTGTTTATCATTTGTAGTCCATTGTTTCGGACATTTCATTATTTTCGCACTTCGAATATTATTTTACTTTGGTTTTGTATGGTTAACCCATTATGCGTTGGGATTATCTTTGATACTAGACTTGATGTTCAAGGCCTAGTTATTTATTAAAGACTTCCGCTTGCGTTTATGTATGCTTTGTATGACACCATAATGTGATATCTTGACCTTGGCGGGTCGGGGTGTTACATAGTTAGTTTTTCTAATAGTTACATTAAGCACAAATTCACACACATGTAACTAAGATAAGATCTTCCTTTTATACAACTAAGGAGATCTTTACAATAAATGATAAGTCTTGTCGAACTACTTGCTTGCTTGAGTGTGTCATTCCTTAAGATACAACATGTATCTTTGTACACAACTTGTTGACTGAACATCTATCAAAGATATTATCTACCGTATATCTTTGACTTTTATACACAAAATATCTTTGTGTACTTATCCATCCAGCAGTAGAATACGCGACACTTATCTCTTTAACAACAGTATCTGATGCACTAGCAGTAGAATGCTTGCGGCAGCAGAATCACTAACACTAGCAGTAGAATGAAATACACGAGCAGTAGAATGACACTTAGAGTATTTCCTTGAGCAGAACTAACCTTGTGAACGTTTAATTTCCAATGCTAATCTTTAGAACATTTCATTTCCCAACAATCCTCCCCTAAACATGTGATTTTCCTAATCAACATGTTTCTTCTGAATTAAATTTTGATTGTGAGGATCTTTCAAACACTTTATAGTCATACTCTTGATCTGAGCTTTTTTCTGTTCTTCAAGATTAAATATCTTTCTGTCTTACTCATCTACCATCTGTGAATCTCTTTTAGCAATAACATCATCTTTCTTTGTCTTGAACAATAGCAGTACTTTGAATAAAAGATGGTGCAATTTCCTTGGATGGAGGAATTATAAGAGGCAATGGTGTTGTGTATCTTGGATGCTTATTTCAAGAAGTCAAATCATCTTCCAGCATGCCTTTGCAAGTGATGAACAAACGTAGTGAACTGAAATTGAAACTGAAAGAGCCTAGATAGAACTTCCTCCATTTGAATGCTTCATCCCTTCTGAATATATAAAATACTCCAGAATCTTCATTTGAACTTCCTTCATTTGAAGAGCTTATTCCCTGTATCCATCAACTGAAAAAGTATATTCTCAGCATCCATCAACTGAATGCTTGTTCATATTATTGGCTGAATAATAAGACATGTTAGCTTCTCAAAAAGCTGACATCATCATCTTGTATGCTCTTGTCTTTTGCATTGTAGGAGGAGATACAACAACTGCTGCTGAGCTAGGTGGTTTTCGAAGGGGTGTATATATTATATTGAGATGCTAAAAAGTGGAGTCATGAAACTAATCCTTTCCCAATCTTTCTCCCCAGTTTGATCAATTTCTCCCCTGTTCTGAGCATATACAACCACAATCTTTCTTTCTTCCCTACATTTGGTTAATCTTCCTCCCCTTAATCTATGCTTGGAAGATCTCTCACCATTTACCAAAATATTTCCTCCCCTGAGATTTATCATTTCCTCTCCTGTTTGGAAGATCTCTCACCATCATCTAATCTACCAATTAGAACATGTTTTCAGACAATGTTTTACATGTAGCCATCAATTCCTTAACACTCTGTTCCCGAGTTTTTATTTGGAGAGAAAAGAAGAGAAGGGGAGAGGAAATGACAAAATATTTATGTTCTTGAGTTTTTTTTGGAGAGAAGAGAAGAGAAGAGGGAAGTAAATTATGCTAAATTTTCTCTCCTAATCTTCTTCCCAAATTGGGATGATTTGGAGAGAAGATGATTTTTGTGCATAATTTTATTAGATCTCTCTTCTCTTCTCTCCAACTTGGGAACACAAACAAAAAATCAATATTTTTTACTCTCCTCTTCTTTTCTCTCATTTTTAACCTCTCCCTTTCTCTTCTTTCCATTTTATATCTCGGGAACAGAGTGTAAGAGTTTATTTGCTGCCCTCATCACTTCCAGGTGTGTTAACTCCTGTGAGAGATAATTCATGGGGCATTGACTCATGGTCCATTATTTGATGGTTTTTCTGAGCCTCTTTGAAAATCCTTTTTAAGAAACTTTTGACTTAGCAGTATGAACTTGATTTTATTGTGAAAAATCATACTGCTTAATCAACCATTTTGAAGGGATTAAGTGTGTAACAGACACTTAATCAAGAATTCGGTTTAAAGTAACCTCTGGTTGTGTGAGAACCAATGTTTTCAGTTATAAATAACTGCCTGTGTAAAGATAAACCCATTCAAAGGGCTTTCTTGACAGGTTTTCCAGCTCGTGACAATTGTGTCTTCTAACACAAGTGTTAGATGCACATTTGTTCGCTGTTCTTTCTATCAGATGTCCTTAGACTTGCTCATTATACTAATTAAAGTATAAAATGATAGAAAGTGAGTTGTGTCAGTTGCTATCTGACCAACTGAGCCATCAAGTCAATGTGAAACATCATAATCAGGTTTCAAGAAAGAAGTTTTAAAGAATTTTATTAACTTAGGTGTAAACCTTTGTTAATGAATTCCCAAACTCAGTCCATCATGAACCTATTATTTTAGCAAATTGTATTATCCTTCTGCTGCTCATATATTTCACTTGAAACTTCCTTTGTGCTCAAATGTTCATACCTGAAATTGTTAGTCCAAAACCAAGAAACAAAATGCAAAAAATTTGTCTTATAGCAGTAGAATCATATGACTAACAGTATGAACTTATCAAACAAAATTTGTACTAGTAGTACAAACTTTTTAGTAACAGTAGTAATTAACAATGCTAGCAGTACAAACAAAAATTTATACACAAAAACACAGAGTTTTGAATCATTGAGGATTAAGCATCCCAATACTTGCTACCAAGTACTGAAACCTTCCAACATCAAAAGCTTTTGTGAGAAGATCTGCAAAGTTGTGATCAGAATCAATTTTAAGAACTTGAATCAACTTTTTCTCATTGCAGTCTCTAATAAAATGATGTCTAATTTCAATGTGTTTTGTTTTAGAGTGTTGCACTGGATTTTTAATTATGCAAATTGTACTACTATTATCAATATGTATGACAGTGTTCATGAAATTGTACCCATAGTCAAGAAGTTGGTTTTGAAGCCATAGGACTTGACCACAGCAACTTGCAGCCGCTACATATTCAGCTTCAGTTGTTGAAGTAGCCACAATTGTTTGCTTCTTACACTGTCATGAGATAAGTCTACACCCAAGGAATTGACATCCTCCAGTTGTTGACTTTCTGTCCAAGCTTGCACCTGCATAATCACTGTCTGAAAATGCTACCAAGTCAAAAGGTGATTCCATAGAATACCATAGACCCAACCTAGGTTGACCCTTGAGATATCTAAAAATCCTCTTGACAGCTGTGAGGTGAGAAACCTTTGGAGTTACTTGAAATCTTGCACAAGCACAAACAGAGAACATGATATCAGGTCTTGATGATGTGAGATACATCAAAGAGCCTATCATAGATCTGTATATGTGTACATCTATATTTTCTCCATCTAAATCTTTAAGAAGTGGCTTCTCGGAGTCCATTGGTGTGCTTGCCACTTTTGAATCAGCAAATTGAAATTTTATAAGAATCTCTGCAACATATTTATCTTGGCTGATAAATATGCCTTCACTAGATTGCTTAACTTGTAGACCAAAAAAGAATGTAAGTTCCCCTATGGAACTCATCTGAAACTTATCATGCATAAGTTTCTCAAACTCCAAACACATCTCCTTCCTTGTAGATCCAAAGATGATATCATCTACATACACTTGCACTAGCAAAAGATCCTTCTTGTGCTTCTTGATGAATAATGTCTGATCTATCTTGCCTCTTTGAAATCCATTTTTTGTCAAATAGGAAGCCGGTGTTTCATACCATGCTCTTGGTGCCTGATGAAAGCCATAAAGAGCCTTTGTTATCTTATACACCTTGTCTGGATGATCTGGGTCAGTAAACCCTTGTTGATATAAATAATGCCTAAAAACATTATTAATACTTCTTGATATCTCTATGTTTTGATAATCACAAAATGTAAACTCATTAAACATAAACTTATTAAATAAACAAGTATTTAGTTGTAAATATTCATTTCTACAACTCAATCACTTAAGGTATGAATAAACAAATGCCTAATGCATTATATGATCAAAGGAACATTTTCTTAATCACTTGATTTTTTATAAAATGACACAAACATTTTATATCTTTTAGAAAATCATTTTTGGTATTAAATAAAAATGTTTAATCCATTATAAATTTATGAATTCAAATTTTCAACCAAAAATGGCAAAAATGTTCCAGAAAAACCTTCCCCACAAAAAGACAAATCTGAGCAACGTTCAGATGGGTGGCCCCCTTAATTTTACTAGGCGGTCCCCTTAATTTTAAGGGGGCCGCCACCTATTTAAGGGGACCGCCCCGCTCCTCTAGCTCCTCAGATTTGCCTATAAATACTGGTTCATCTCTGGACTTTTTCCTCACCTTTTGCATCCCAAACCTTCTGTTCTAAATCTCTTCTTATCCTTCCAAATCCTTTCTAAATCCTTTGATCATATATTCTTAAGCATTGGTTTCCAAGTGATCCAAGCTTCTACCATTCAAGTGCAAAAGAAGAATACTCCTTCAACAACTAGAGAAGAAGTATTGCAACTTAGTATCATCTTGCTACCTAAGTTGTTTGTATAATCATTCATTCATTTTTGTATAAGTTGTGTATATTTGTTAGATAGGTGTGAGCATAATTGCTTAGGCTAGATTAGTGTGTAAGTAGTGAAGTTGTGAAGAAGTTAAGGTGTGTAAGTAGTGAAGGTGTAAAGAAGTAGAAGAGTACATAAGTAGTGCTAGGTTGTGAAGTAGTTGTGAAGCCGGTGTGAAGAAGTTGTGAAGAAGTCGTGAAGAAGTTGTGAAGAAGTCATGAAGCCGTTGTGAATAAGTTGTGAAGAAGTTGTGAAGAATTCGTGAAGAAGTTGTGAAGAAGTCGTGAAGCCGTTGTGAATAAGTTGTGAAGAAGTTGTGTAGAAGTTGTGAGATTGGTTCTAGCTACGATTAGAACCCGACATCTAGCTTTGTGTCGTTAAACCGGTGTAAGCAAAAGTTGTGTAAGGTTTTCTCCGCCATAGGGGAGCATGTTGACATAGTGAAGAAAAATCTCGAGTTAGGTGCTCGGGGAGTGGAGTAGGGCAAGGAAGGTGTCCTTGTAGCCGAACCACTATAAATCTTTTGTCTCGCGGTTAGATATTTCCATCTCTATCTTTCATTTCATTTCATTACTTTACTTGCATTGTTTATTTAGATTTACTTATATTTGTTCATATTGTTCATGAGTTGAGTTCACATAAATTCGAATCTAATTTTTTAAAAGTAAACAAAGTTTTCAAAATAAAATTAAAAAGACGTAAAACTATTCAACCCCCCCCCCCTTCTAGTTTTCCACAATTGGTATCAGGAGCCACGTCAAACAAGATTTTTAAAATAAACTGTATTTTAAAACTTGAATCGATCTATGGAATCGGAAAAATATTTAGAAGAGCAATCTATGCAAAGACCACCGCTATTTGAAAGTAATGGTTTTCTTTATTGGAAAAATAGATTCGAAACTTATGTGAAATCAAAAGATCTTGATCTTTGGCATGTTATTACCTATGGTGATTTTCCCTCTATTCAAAATAATCTTTTAACTAAAAGAGATGAAATTGTACCTTTTGAAAAACAAAATGATGATTTAAAAAAGAAACTAGCTAAAAATAATGAGGCAAAAATGGTTATTTATAATGCGTTACCACGTAAAGAATACGAAAGGATCTTTATGTGTGAAACCGCAAAAGAAATTTGGAACTCCTTACTAATAACTCACCAAGGTAATAGTCAAGTCAAAGATAATAAAATAGATCTTCTTGTTCAACAATATGAACAATTTACGATTCCGGAAGAGGAATCAATAGATAATGCTTTTGCTAGGTTTAACACTATCATCACAAGTTTAAAAGCACTTGATGAGAATTTTTCTAGTAAGAATTTTGTTAGGAAATTTCTTAGGGCTCTTCATCCAAAATGGCGGGCTAAGGTTACGGCGATTGAAGAATTGAAGAACTTGTCAACTCTTCAACTTGACGAGTTGATCGGCAACTTGAAAGTCTACGAAGCAATAATAAAGAAAGACTCCGAGATGGTCAAAGGAAAAAGAGAGGAAAGCAAGTCAATTGCATTGAAAGCTCGGAAGGAATCTAGTGAAGAGGATAGCTCAACCTCCGAGAGTGATAACGAAGAATATACTATGGCCGTAAGAGAGTTCAAGAAATTTCTAAAGAGACGAGGAAGATTCACAAGACAACCACGAGATGAAAGAAGATCGCTTAAAAGAAATAGGAATGATAACTACGGGAAAAGAAAGTGCTTTAGATGTGGAAGCCCAAACCATCTCATTGGCGAATGTCCAAAGCCACCGGGTTATGATTACCAAAACGCCTTTGTTGGTGGAGTATGGAGTGATAGCGACAAAGGCGAAGTGGACAAAGCAAACGACGAAAAATGTCTTATGGCAAAGACATCAAATGAGGTACTTTCCGAAACCAAATACTTTAGTGACAAAAATCAATCATTAGACGAAAAAGACCTAGATAATGAATATAATAGGTTATGCAAATTAGGTCAAAAAGTCATGGCTAAAAATAAATCACTAAAACATATTAATAATCGATTAGAAAATGAAATACTCGAATTAAAAATTAAACTACAACATTTAGAAAAAGGAAAAGAAGTTTTTATAGAATGTAAAACATGTCTAGAGGTCAAAAATGAAAACGAAAAACTTAAAGATGAAATTTCCAAACTTGACAAGTTTAAAAATAGTAGTAACTCACTTAAGAAAATAATAAGTGGTCAAGGAACTTCGGGAGATAAAACCGGTCTAGGATTCAACTCAAATAATGTTTCAACTAGTGAAAATAAAAATGTAAAGTTTTAATGTCAATCTAGTAAACAAAAACCATTAGAGTCAAAACCTAAGTATATACTTATAAAAGATAGAAAAATACCTATTGCGAGTGATGAGGAAATAAAAAGTTTTTATAAACCATCATTAAAAGCCAAAAACCGGATTTTCTAAACCGAAATTAAGATCTAAAACTCCAACTCCAAATAGACCAAATAATCCTCATCCTCGGTCTAAAACCCCTCAATCTAGAAGAAATCAAGGTAGACAAAACTTTCCTAATAATAATAATCACCCAATGTGGAATTATTCACTTCAACCAAGTTTCAACCCTTGGGGAATACTTTCACCATACATGCAAATGCAAACCATGTTTGGTTCAAACAATTTTGGACAAATAAGACAATGGGGACCAAGAGGCTAAATCGTCACTCATTGAATAATTCGGAAACTCATCTATGATTGGCTTCTATAAGTCAATATATCACCTTGAAGTATTTGAAGAAAAGTTGGACATAAGGTACGTTCTCTCTTTAAATTTCATGAGTAGTTACTTCATACATATAGTCTTATTAATCATTGCCTTAGGATATGCTTAGTTTGATAGGTTGCATTGCATTCACACTTTTAGCTATATCCGTTTTATGATTTAATAAACTAGAAACCCTTTAGTTAGCCCCCTAAGTATTAAATGAAGTATTCACTGTCGAACTCATTTAGCCTTCTCAAATTTAAAATGGAAATCTTCTACGTCCACTATTAGAAAACTCATGGTGATGAAGTGAAATGAGTTAAGTGGATTAATCATTAACATAGAAGTAAGATTAGATTTCTCGCGTTAGAAAACTATGGATGAAACAAGCTCTCGTAGAATATGGCATCAAGTTAGATAAGTGTGCGACAACAAAGGAGCTATAGATGTTAGGTTATATCTCATTCAACACTCTCGCGTCAAACATATAGAATTTCGTCATCACTTCCTTATGACCATAGGATATGTAGAAAAGGGTAGCATGTGACAATAACCTTAACCAATTCCCTTGAGCATGAGATCTTTAACAACCAATTTTTTTTTTTTTAAATCTAGGATTAATGGTATTTGTTGTCAAAAATCTAGTATCTTTAAAAATATACAAAAACTTCACATTTTGGAAAAATGATTTTTTAAATGACTATTTCACTTTTCTATTAACATGTTTTACTATCTCATTTTTCTTCTTTATCTATGTCTATAATTCTATTTTGATCAAAGTCAAAGATTGGGAATTTCTTTTTACCCATTTTTCATAAACACATTTTTGAAATAAAACCCAATCTATTTTATTCAAATAACTTTCACATCTACATAAAAACCCACTTTCAAACATTGTTGAATAATGCTAAAAATATTTCTTTAAATCATGCATGGTGATCTCATATTTGTCATCTATACTTATGTACATGACATTTATAAGTGAACTAAGTCAAATCAAGCGAAACATGGTTTGTCTATTAAGATTTTGTTAGTAACAAGTCTAGAAGTCCATGCTATCTTAAGTTCCCATTTATTGCACATAGGCACACATTAGGATCCCTCAAATAGTTCATTAATCTTCCCACTTACATATAATTTAGAAAATACTTGGTGTAGTTTATTGTTTCCTAGTCCATATGAATTACTTGCTTGATGAGTATGTTTACATGCTAGATGAAATTACTTGTTTGCTTAATCTCTTTAATTAACATGTTTTGTATAGATATCTATTACATGCTTAATTGCCTCAAAGAGTTGGACTTGCTTGAAACTAAACCTAAAAACACAACCCTTTCTACAATTTTCTGCCAAAAACCCATTTCCAGTAATCTGGGAACCTACAAATGGGCGGCCCCCTTAATGTTTAAGGGGACCAGCCCCTATTTAAGGGGACCGGCCATCTGATGGTCGAAAGTGCTGTCTCATTTTCTAATTTTTAGCCCATTTCATCCTCCACTTCCCAAAATTCACTTCCAATCCATCCAACAAATTTTATCCATTCCTTAATCCCATCAATCCTACACTATAATCACTCCCACTCCTCATAATTTTCCATCATCTCATCATGCCATCTCCCATCAAACCAAAGCCAAAATCCTCAAGGTTAGCAAGGATAACCGAAAAACCCGTTTGGAGAAGAAAACCAAACCCCCGAAACAAGTCCATCACAACAAATGATGTGGCTAAACAACCAACACCTCCACCCACATTTGTTCTCAATTATACTCTCAATCCTCAAGCTCATTCCAATGAACCCTTTCACAAACCTCATCATAATAACCAACCATCCATCTTTACTCCCAAAAATACACCTTCATCTCACTCATATGAAGAGCATGATCAACCCCCAAACAACAATCCCAATCTCATTCACAACACCTCTCATCTTATTCAACATACCAATGAACCATCCAAAACACTCACCACTCTTGGAATATCCTCTTCTTCCATATCTCCATCCTCATCCACTCATGATTACCCAAGCTCACAAATGTCTCCTGATGCGTGGTTTTGCGACCTTACAACAGGTTTTACCTCTCGAGGGATCTCAAGAGGCTTGCAATCCCCACCAGGCATTGTACCTGACCGATGTAGTATAGTGTAGTGGCAAGTACCGGGGGATTGATCGTTCTCTAGGGGAATAGTGTCGTTAGGATTGAAAAACTACTCTAATAGGTCTAAGGGTGAGGGAAGATTCTTTTTGTATTTTTATATTTTTATGAAAGCAAGTAAAATCTCGGGTTTGAAGGAGTGGGCGGAATTAGTTGCTAGTCAACTAACCCAACTAACTACAATTGCAAATAAAATAAAATAACTGAAAATAAAAAGGTTGTGGAACTTATATGGAGAGAAATGTGTTTACTTAGATTTCTTACTCCCTAACTATCTTTTACCGGTTGATTAGTGTGTATTAATTGCGTGGATGACGGGTGTATTCCTTAATACCAATCGTGGGGTGGCGTACGTACTTCCCCAACTCTATAAGCTCCTACTTCACTCCTATGTCGAGCCGGCTAAGAAGCTCCTAACATGGGATCACTAGAATTCGCTCATGCATTAAATACAACCATAATAACCTTAGTACGCATTGGTTCATGTTTCTTAAGACGTTCAAGCAAATTACCGTATAGGAGGTTAGTCAGTTTTCTTAAGCCTAACATCGATAAACAATCATCCAATACAATTAATAACACACCAACAACCAATAATCAATAGTTAGGTTTCATTAGATCTAAGCAAACACAAGATAAATCTAGCCTAGCATGTTAAATAAAAGACAAGAACAAGATATAATCAAACAACACATAGACATATTGAATGATTAATTGATTACTTATCTTCAATTGAACATGGGAGATCCAAGGGTATAAAACCCTTAAAAATGGCAGAAAAATCGTCTTAGGGTTTCTCCTCACAAAGTTAAACACTAATGACTAAAAATTATGAAAATATATATAGGAAAACAGATCTGACGGCGTCACGTTATAGAGCTTGACGCCGTCACCTCGCCGCGGTTAGGGTTTCTTGATGGCCTTCTTGACGTCGTCCCCCTTTAATCTTCCAAAATCCTCTCTGGCTCGTCAAGGGTTGACGGCGTCACACTGGGGCTTGACGCCGTCACAGGTACTATTCCAGCAGATTTAGAGACTTTGTCGTTTTCTTCACTTTTATGCTCCAAAAACGTCCAAAATGCTTCCTTTTCCAAATTTCATCTCCAAAGTACCTAAAATGACAAAAGGAACGATTTAGGGCAATATTTGATCAAATAAATACGATTTAGGGCTTAAATGACCCCCTAAAAGCGGTACACTTTTCGCTTCATCAAATACCCTTACACTTGAGATTTGCTTGTCCTCAAGCAAATGCGCTTTTATTCTAATCAAAATACAAGTTAGGGGTCATTTAACGCTAATATAAAAGTAATTACAACAAATAGTCGTTCCCCTTTAATCATAATAAGCACGGAGATTACACACTAGCACCTCACAAGTAGTGTTTAGATACTCACATCTCTCAGGTGTCATAAAAGTATATCTCATAAATGAAAATTGATAGTATCTCTCACTACCTGTCATAGCAAATAGATTACCATAGGCTTGGGAAAGGATCAAAAACCTCCTCCACTAGGCGTAAGCACCTAAGAAAAACTATCAAAGAAGGCTTTTAAATGGGTTATAATGTTAGGTGTAGGGATATGATAAACACGGTTTTGTTGGATAAATGATATTTTACTGGTGGCGAGTTAAAAATCTTGATTAATTACATGTACAATATGGCGTTGCTAAGCCAAGACTAGACTCGACTTAAGCTAATGAAAAAAATAACAAAAAGATAAAATAAACATAAAATAAACATAAAAGATCTTGATTAATTACATGTCTAAACGTTCAAGCCGTTGTGAATAAGTTATGAAGAAGTTGTGAAGAAGTCGTGAAGCCGTTGTGAATAAGTTGTGAAGAAGTTGTGTAGAAGTTGTGAGATTGGTTCTAGCTACGATTAGAACCCGACATCTAGCTTTGTGTCGTTAAACCGGTGTAAGCAAAAGTTGTGTAAGGTTTTCTCCGCCATAAGGGGGCTTGTTGACATAGTGAAGAAAACTCTCGAGTTAGGTGCTCGGGGAGTAGAGTAGGGCAAGGAAGGTATCCTTGTAGCCGAACCACTATAAATCTTTTGTCTCGCGGTTAGATCTTTCCATCTCTATCTTTCATTTCATTTCATTACTTTACTTGCATTGTTTATTTAGATTTACTTATATTTGTTCATATTGTTCATGAGTTGAGTTCACATAAATTCGAATCTAAGGTTTTAAAAGTAAAACAAAGTTTTCAAAATAAAATTAAAAAGACGTAAAACTATTCAACCCCCCTTCTAGTTTTCCACAACCCTGGAGGTTGTGAGACATATACCTCCTCTTCAATAGTACCATATAAAAATGCACTCTTGACATCCATTTGATAAACTGTGAAGCCCATAAATGAAGCATAAGCCAAAAATAACCTAATGGCTTCAATCCTTGCTACTGGAGCAAAAACCTCTTCATAGTTTATCCCTTCTTTTTGTGTGTACCCTTGGGCTACTAATCTAGCCTTATTCCTAATCACTATGCCCCTTTCATCCATTTTATTTCTAAAAACCCATCTAGTGCCAATTACCCTTACACCCTTGGGTAAATCAACTAGCACCCATACCTTCGGAATCTTGAACTAAAGAAGCTCTTCTTGCATAGCTTCTACCCAGCTTGAATCATCTAGGGCTTTAAGAACATTCTTTGGTTCCGCTTGTGATAGAAAACATACAAACAAGCAAGAGTTGGTATACTCATGCTGCTTTGATGCATAAAGAGCATCAAGAAGCCCTTGTTGGTCTGAAGACATCAGTTGTTGCCTTGTCTTCACCCCTGATTGTACATCTCCAATCACATTGTCCAGGGAGTGGACTTTGTGAATCCTTGTGTGGGGTGTTGTAGGAACATGATAATTAGGTGGGAGATTATTGAAATCTACCTCATCTTCTGAGAATTCTGCTTCATTTGGTTCTGAAGGGCCAGCAGTAGAAACATTTGGCCGAGCAGTAGAAAAATTAAGCCTAGCAGTAGAATGCTCTGTCTCAGCAGTACTATCATCAGTAGAAACATTTTCTTGTTGCTTTGTTCCATCAACTTTGTGTTCATCTTCAATCCCTTCTTTAGCTTTTTCAGAAGAAGGTTCATCATTTGTTGAAGTTGAAGCCACACCTGTACTTGTCCATATTGGCATCATTACATAATCTTGATCTGTCTCTTTTTCTAACCTTGCCTCATCTGTTGCATCATGTGTTTCTGAACCTGAAAATTCATTAGTTTCTGCAATAATAGGCACATAATTCATTGATTTGGTTAGTGACTCAAGATCAAATAGCCATTTGGGACCTTCACCTGCTACATTGGATTTGTTCTCTAAAAATTCCACATGTAGGTTTTCCTATACTCTTCTGTACGAGTGTATGTGAAACTTTGAGTGAATATGATTAAGTATGCAGAATCTATTTAACCACACTTAGAAGGATATTGTTATTGGAAATGGAACAGTGGTGGTTGTTGAATTTGATAATGAACAATGAATGTTAACACTAAACGATTCAATATTATTGAAAATAATACGAGTGATCTTCACTATCACTAGGGTTACAAAACCTTGAATCTCTATTACAAAGAAAAACTATTTTCTATTTTGTTCTATCAACTTAGTTAGTTTTTCTAATAGTTACATTAAGCACAAATTCACACACATGTAACTAAGATAAGATCTTCCTTTTATACAACTAAGGAGATCTTTACAATAAATGATAAGTCTTGTCGAACTACTTGCTTGCTTGAGTGTGCCAGTCCTTAAGATACAACATGTATCTGTGTACACAACTTGTTGACTGAACATCTATCAAACATATTATCTACCGTATATCTTTGACTTTTATACACAAAATATCTTTGTGTACTTATCCATCCAGCAGTAGAATACGCGACACTTATCTCTTTAACAGCAGTATCTGATGCACTAGCAGTAGAATGCTTGCGGCAGCAGAATCTCTAACACTAGCAGTAGAATGAAATACACTAGCAATAGAATGACACTTAGAGTATTTCCTTGAGCAGAACTAACCTTGTGAACGTTTAATTTCGAATACTAATCTTTAGAACATTTAATTCCCAACAGAATCCCCTTGTTTATTCACCTTAGTATCTAGCGGATCCATTGATCAAATTCTTACAAAGGCTTTTCCTACATCAAGGGTTAGCTTCGTGCAACATAATATATAAAAGAATAGGAGCAACATTATAGGGATAGAATACACATAGCAAAACATGCAAGGGTTAAACTATGTTAAAACGTGAGTAAACCAAAAGTGTGCTAAAAGGATAAAGACCAAAACGAAAGCCCAAGAAAGTTGAGCGACACAAAAAGATGAATGCATATTGCAATTCAAAGACACTTGAGTGTCATAACCCGACCGACAACCTAAGGTGTAATTGTTCAATCAATCACATTAACAAGAACAAGATTCGTTCGTTGACTGACACACAATATGACTTCTTCCAAGTTATCATTGGGAATGCAAGTTCTAACAAACCTTTTGAACAACATAATCATCTACCTAAGATGATTGGTGTTAAGGATAGTTTGTTGATAAGACATACTCTAAATGATTACTATTATGACAAGTCGTGCCATAAAGTAGACTCGATAGAAGTTATACCAAAAATGAAAATGTGAACGATAAGCACCTAGATGCGAATGGAAATGATTCCATAAGATGGGAAGTGTTGGATTTGACCTTTGAGGAAAGGTGGGAAAAGACGGTTTAGATTAATATATCATTTGCACTGACAATGAGATGCATGATATATTTCAAAAGAGAAAAAGAAAATGTGCATGTGATCCTAACAGGATTGTGGGTGGATATCTCTAACGGGGTTGAGGGTTTTGAAACTAAATATCACTGTCAAGAGTGAAGTTTAGTTATAAGGGTTGAGTGTGATGATGAATGATATTAATGTGAGGTTTGAAGATGAGATGCAAGATAAGCTTGCAATGGTGAGGCCTTATATAGGCAAGAGTTGTGGGATTCGAATTAAAGTTGGTGGTAGTGTCCTATGGTGTAGTGAGGGAATCTTAGGGTGTATATGAGTTTGCAAAATTTTGCAGGTTTGAGGTTAGGGACACAGAGATCTAGAGGAAACAGTGAAAATTCGTCAAACAAGGGCACGGTACCACTAAATACCACAAGGTACCGTTAAATTTAACGGTACCGTGGCCTATTTAACGGTACCATGACCTGGAACTTACGAAATTTCCTGTGCATCCTAGTTCTGGGCAGCTAAAGGGACGTTTTCTAGGGAATAAGAACCACATTTGTGTGTTCTTGAGAGTGTTTGTTAAAAGACTACAAGAGTGTGCTTTCCCTCCCCCTTAATCTATGACCATCCGGACAAGATGTGAAAAAAAAATAAAGAGGAAAACAAACGTTGACGAGGCGATGAGCTTAGTAACGTCATGACAAGTGGTGGGTAGCATACAATAAACTTCACCTTTGAAGTCACGTAGCTCTTCTCAATCATTGTAAATATTCATAGAACATTCATATGATGAGGCATGTGATTACGTGGAAATACGCTAAGGGTTACGAAGATAAAATCTTCAAGGTTATGGGGTTAGTGATAAGGTTCTAGTGGGATTATCTATGTTGATGAAGAAGGGTTATCTCAACTTATCCTAGCGGTTCTTCGCTTGAAGTGTGTGGAAGATGAGTGGGATGAGGAAGCATTGGTAGTGTAGAACTAAGTTTGAAAAGTGTAGATAAGTTGGGAAGATAATGAATACGGAAGTAACCAAACATATGGTGTGTTCAGTACCATGCGGAAGTGAAAAGGGAAAAAGCTAAGGAATCAGAAGATAGACAGAATCTATTCTGATATGAGACGGTTCTGGTTCAAGACTACATCGAGTGGGTTTTGATAGTGTTTTTGAAACAGTGAAAATTGAAAGCAAAGTAAACTGTCTCAGCAGACAACGGTCCGACGGTACCGTTAAATTTAGCGGTATCGTCCCCTATTTAAGGGTACCGTGACCTGCTGAGGTCAGTTTTGACCCAGAATTAGATTTTTGACAAAGAAATTTCACATATGTTGTGATTTTTTGGGACCTTGGATTAAAGGAATTTATACCAAATAAATTCTTTTATGAATGAATCTAAAGGGATTCGATGAACGTTGATCGAGAAAAAGAGATGACATTTAATTGCATTTCGCAAATTAAATATACTTTAAATATTTCGGATGAAATATTTAAGTTGTCATTGGAATTCAAGAGGATTTTACGAATAAATCTCGCTGATTTAGTGAGACTTTTCAACACGAGGAGAGAATTTATACCTAATAAATTCTTTTTACGAGATGAACGGTACTAAACGAGATGAGATGACTTTTATATTTCCGAGGAAATACATATGTAGTCATTAGAGCGATGTGAAGGATGACTTAATATTTCCAGTGAAATATTTAAAAAGTCATGAGACAAGACACAAGATATGACTTCAATATTTCCAGTGAAATATTCAAGTAGTCATAAGAGGGATGTGAAGGATGACATAATATTTCCAGTGAAATATTTAAAAAGTCATGAGACGAGACGTAAGGGATGACTTTAATATTTCCAGTGAAATATTTAAGTGGTCATACGAGGGATGTGAAGAATGACTCAATATTTTCAGTGAAATATTTAAAGAGTCATGAGACGAGACGCACGAGATGACTACAATATTTCCAGTGAAATATTCAAGTAGTCATAAGAGCAGTACGTGGGATGACTTTAATATTTCCAGTGAAATATTTAAATAGTCATAAGATTTATGGAATATGTTCCATCATTCCTAGGCCTAGACGAAGATGGTTAGAGGATTCTCATTTGAGATGTTTGGTTGATTTACGGATTTTGATGTGCTTCGCACGCGAGTGTTTCACGGGGTTTTGAAAGACGTAAAGCAGGGCCTATGGTGCTGATTCACAGCAGGGTTTGGAATCTTAAGAATTGTATAATCACACGAGGATGAAAGGAACTACTAATCACTTATATAGTAACTCATGAGTCCTTTGTCACCCGAAGGTTGATGTTAGCTTTTAGCTTTTGAATGAGCGTTTTAACATATGTTGTTAAAAGGCTTGAATATGATGTTTCGGATATAACATTTAACAATTGCGATCATAAGTTAAACTTACTTGAATATTTCGGATGAAATATTTAAGTTGTCAAACCTAATCCGAGTTCTACTAGGTTTGTATATAACCTTCCCATGACAAAAAGAGGGTGTATTACTTGGAAGAAGGCGAAATGATGACCAGGGAATTAGGACAACTTCGTGACTACTTAAACTTATAGGTTTTGACACTAGTGTATGACTATATGACATCTAAGGGTTCATAGTGATAGGCACACCTAATTCCTAATGTGTTAAAAGGACATAGTGTGGGTGAAAAATTTACAAGCAAATCATGTAAAATGCACATAAGGAATAAATTCAAACATCATGCAAAACATGATAATCATTTAGCATTTAAGATCATGAAGACATTCAATCATATCTTACGAGAACATGTTATCATTTTGAAACACATATGTGGGATGCAAGCAATCTAGGTTCGCTAAGGAAGATCCTAATTACTACTTGTTCAAAATGAAATCCTAACGGGAGATAAAGTTCACCGATGTAAACTATCTTTAGTCAAATGTAGGAATGAAAAATTTTCAAGTTAGAGAATGAGTATGAGACTATCACTAGTGGTGCTCAATTCAGGCTGAACACGACCATTTTTACGGGTTATACCACGAACCCAACTTCTCTCCTGGAAGCAATTTAACCGTTAGGTCAAATTGAATTTCTAGTGCGATAGGTTCTCCAGTATTCATTCTCATGTTAGAAAAATTCAAATTCCTATATTTGCCTATCGAAGTATAGCAAAGATGATATTAGCTTATTTCGCTAATACATGGCCTAAAATGACTCAACTAACCATATTTTGAAATTCGGTTAAGAAGATGACATGTCTTACACAACTCCTAACAAAGGCAAGCAAATTGTTTTAATATCGTGTTTGAAATTTAAAGGTTATTTGGTGGAGATGGTGCATTTTATGATCTCTTGGATAACACCTTTGTTTGTTGGGTTGTTGCATGTTATTTTAACATGATTTGGTTTCCTAGAACCAAGAGATGCTCTAATGTGATATAATGTAGAATCTACTACATCGAGAGTGTTTCAAGAATGCTCATTTGCATATCTTGAGAAAAGAATCTAGTAAAGGTTATTTACCTCAATAGATCTTGTGAGTATTATATTTGAAATGAGACATATTGTATATTTCAACAAATATGCTTTTCTAAGAGGAAACTTATCACTCTTACGAATGCTTAGTGAAACAAGTATTTTAGTGTATGACCAATTTTACTTGTTTATGCAATGACACATGTTGTATTAGGTTATTATTCAACTCTAATATCCTATATTTGTTAACAGGATGCAATGTATTCTCTTGTAACATAACCATTCATGTTACAAAGAAAATAATATGCATAAGATATAAGTTATCTTTTGTCAATCTTTTACTAGACATGTGATTTTGAATGTTGAGTCGTTCATGAGCAAAGTTTACACATGTTGTTTGTTTGCTCGTGTTTGGTTTTTCGGAAATGACACATTTACTAATTGCATTGCAATGTAAATTACTTGTATATTTCGGATGAAACATCCAAGTTGTCAATCCTACTTAGTTGTGTATTTTATGCATCTTTTAAACATATTAGTTTAAAGTTTGGAACACAACCATTGGACAAGAAGACTCAATATGGCATCTTCAACACAAGTGTGAGTTATGATCCGATGCATATTATTTTCGTCTTGAGAGGAAGTCACTATTTTCATAACAACCGAGTGTGATTGAGTATGTAGATTCAAGATAATATATTTCGTTATATTTTGATGTTATCTTGAAGCTAGACAAATAATGACTTCAATTTCATGTCCATACTCGAAAACTTGTCAATTAGATTCGATAATGATATCAATCATAATTTGAATAATGAATTGATATGTACTCATAATCTTTCTTGACCCTCACGATCACTCCTTTTAAAAAGAAAATAAAAATTAAGGGAATGTGTTCCATTTATTCTAATACTAGTTGTATGTGTGAGGTTAATGACATATTAAGTTACTACTTTGATATTGTCATTTATTTTTATTTGAGAAAAACTATTTATATTATTAAGTATAATATTCTTAGTTTTTCGACACCTCATTAGTATAAAAATAATTATCTTAACTATTTTTATACAACATACGTAAAATACTAAATGTTTAAAACATTTTGTATGTGTGTTAAATCAATGCAAGTTTAATACATTTTCTTTTACTTAAATACTAATGTATTAATATGATCTTTTATCTTGTTTAGACAACCCATGGTCAAGCAAGACAAAATGATGTAATGTTTTAGAGATCATGCTACCGATTTTATGAGAGTGTTAAGTATTTTGAGGTGATATACCTTTTACAGTTAAACCTTTGGAAAAATAATTGTGTAAGACAATATCTTTCGACACACATGATCAACCAACTTAGTTTCTATTCCTATGAAGGTTACTATAATATCTTAAAACTTGCAATATGTCTAGAACACATATGCAAGAAAAGTGGTCTATGCCTATATGCAATGCAAAATCAATTACACAACTTAGTGCAAGAAGTCTAGTCTAAGTCCTATTGACGCATAAGCCGAAAAACTGATAATTAACACATAACAACAAGGCATGTAAAACGCTTGTGATTATAGATATAATTAGCTCAACTAAAGATAACTATAAGCACTACAAATATTAACAAACAATACTAGGACACAAAGAAAAACAAATAGTCATTTAGCATAACACACAGAAATACTTATCGTCATTTTGTGTATTAAGTATAACAATGTACACTTAGCTTGATTTTATTTGAAAATGAATTATTTTCCACCCCATTTCAAAATTTGATCAAGTTTAACACTTTGAAAAATATGAATACGTCAATATGTGATGT